>JANAVB010031417.1:22003380-22140880 GCA_029216955.1 Iris pallida | reverse complement strand
TCTAGATTTAGCTTTGATTTGACCAAGATATGAAGAATAGAATTTTTGGTGTTCTTGATGCTTGCTCTCGGCCTGGAGAAGAAGTCTGCAGCATGCGCTCTTTAGCGGAGTGCTGGACTGCGCATCCCCCTCTCGGCCTGCGCTCTTTAGCGCAGCGCCGACCGCGCTGCTTGTCCCTTGGCGAACTGCGCTCAACCCCAGCGCGCATCCCTCCATGCGTAGTCTGCTCCTGCACAGTCTGCTCCTGCGCAGTCTGCTCATGCGCAGTCTGTTCATGCGCCATCCATCCATGCGGAGTCTGCTCCTGCGCAGACTGCTCCTGCGCAGTCTGCTCATGCGCAGTCTGTTCATGCGCCACCCAACCCTGCGCCCTGTGCCTCTGTGCACTTGGCACCCTGCGCAGCTGACACCCTGCACAATCCAACCCCCTGACCCCTTGCACAATCCATTGGCTCTTGGAGTTTTGGTTTTATTTCTTTAAGCTTGGCTTCTCTTTTGTGGATTGGGTTTTGAGATTTTGTTCCACACAACACGACTTGACACGATTTTCAGTATTTGCTATGACTAGTACGGCTTTCGTGGTTTTCTGTGATTTACGATCCTGGTACTTTCTGATCTTCTTGATAGTGACCCGATGGGGTGTCCTCTTGACTTGTAACCTGATAACTTGATAGTGGCCGTGGCGGCGCACTCTTGACTTGTAACTTGCTACTCGACTTGTAACTTGACTTGTATAATCAACCTTGATACCGTGGGTGTTCGCTTGCTTGCTTGTGCAATCCACTTGTCTTGTCTTGCATCATGTTGTCACGCCCCAGAACCAGAATACTGGAGAGCGGGAGAATGACTCAGCCAGCTACGTATTACGGGTAGATGAATACCGTATAATACGATCAATGCTGTCTAACCAGACGAGGGGGTGCATACTACATGAATGTCTTACTATGGTCACTTCACATCTATTATCTCAATCATTCAAATAAGAAACAGAAATAGAGAACATGTAAGATAAAGCAGTAAGGCGTCCCAAACGCTCAGTCAAAATGTTCTTGATATCTGGCTTTACAAAACATAGCCAGATGGTATAGTAACATATACACAATTGTTATCAGCTACAGTCTGACTTAATTATAATCATGTAAAAGTAAGTGCAAGACAATCCGATTAACATGTCGGTGCCAAACGGCTAAGTATAAAGTAAATAACAAAACGAGCGGTGAAGTAAGGGACCCACTCGAGTCCTCATACGATCATTCCTCTAGTATTGACCATCTTGGAGGTAGAAGTAAGCTGGATCCTCGGGGACCAGCTATAAATCTGGCCATGCAAAACCAGAGAGGTTAGACCTCTAATAGCAAGTACCACAAGGAAGCACGATATGAAGGACTAAACCAGTAAGTAAGAGAATATAATAATAGATCTCTGCTATCTACTAGGATTCACATAACATCACGACACTTCGAACCAACCTCCCAACCAAACAAGGACAGAAGTTGGCCCGTCATGTCCTGATATTCTGATCATCTCAGTTAGGCAACAGAGTAGGTACAGTACACAAATAAATTATCTTGAACGGCCAATCAACTCCTACGGCTTGCTGTTGTGAGTCCCAAGTTATCCTGGAATTATGCAAATAGGGATTCCTCAGTTCTTACTATGTGCGAGCAAGGCTAGTCTATCCAATCAATCAATTGTGCCAATCATATAATTAGACGAGTCCCAGCGGGACGCCCGCCGTTAATATAGCATGTACAATAATATAAGCAGATACCGTTCCCTGCCCGTGTGACAGATTTACAGTATCTGTGGGAACCAGCCGACCCGTCGGGCACTACTAGTCCCAAGGGGGCTGCCATGTAAGAACTCGGGAATTCATTCTCTCCATGCAATCATTATTTTATTTAACTTAATAGTCTCTACGTTGAGTGAAATCCCATGCCGTGGATCATGGTCATCCAAATGAGTACTTTCGTACGGGGTACGATATGCGCAACTCTACAACGATACCCGTGCGGCTAGGTTGTAGGTCTTACATAGCGTGATGCAACAATCAAATCTTACCACGGAGTAATCATGCCTTGACCATAAAGTACACATGCTATTTTTGTAAGATAAATAAATAACTAAATAAATAGATAAATAATTTGAAACCTGCATGTGCCTGTATGCCAATATTCGGGATCGGCTAATCGAGTATAATAGTTCATTACATGAACGTGTCTCATTCATTCAATTCAATAAGACGACTAGCCAGTCTCTTAGTTCCAACTAGGAACGCATGATCAATTATTAGTCAATGTCACAATCATTATCAATGGTGACAAGGCATGAAAATTAATTAATATTACATGGGGTCGAGCCTATAACTCCTCAGAGTTAAGTTCTAGTCATACTGGGTATCCATGGATCAATCAAGACACATGACACATTCCACATAACAATCTGTATTAACAATATTAACATATCATGATTTTATCAAGTTCATTCCAAAAGGCGTAAGGATATAATAGAAGAATTATCATGCCATCATTAAATGAATAAGTTATAGAGCAAATAGTAACACCCAGGTCAGGAAGTCACGCCAACAAGTCCATGCTAAGGCCAAAAGTCACGCCAACAAGTCTAGGCTTAAGGCCAAAAGTCACGCCAACAAGTCTAGGCTTAAGGCCAAAAGTCACGCCAAGTCTAGTAGGAGTGAGCGTGAAAAGTGATGCATGTTGGCACGCACAGTGTGAGCGTGAAGGAAAATTCACGCACGCACAGTGTGAGCATGAAAAAGTTAGCATGGAAAATGAGCGTAGAAAATGGGCGTAAAAAGTGATAAGAAATTCACGCACGCATGCAAAGATGGTGCGTAACTCAAAATTCACGCACGCTCATAAGAACGTGTGCGTGACTAAAAATTCACGCACTCGTGCAAGAACGTGAGCGTGACTGAAAATACACGCACGCACGTAAGAACGTGAGCGTGACTAAAAATACACGCTGACACGTAAGAACGTGAGCGTGACTCAAAATACACGCTGACACGTAAGAACGTGAGCGTGACTCAAAATACACGCACGCACGTAAGAACGTGAGCGTGACTAAAAATACACGCTGACACGTAAGAACGTGAGCGTGACTCAAAATACACGCAGACACGTAATAACGTGTGCGTGACTGAAAATACACGCAGACACGTAATAACGTATGCGTGACTCAGGAACCTTCGTCCCAAGCCAGAAATGAAGTTCCCATGGTTCAGAACCCATGGACAACCGAGAACACAAAAATTTAGATCTGGGAGAAACAAGCCAACGAAATCGAAAATACTAAGTAGTAAACTCTCTCAGAATCATGAGAGGAAGAGAAATGAACCATAAAAATGGTTCTCCAAGCAAGAAGCAAGATTGCACTTGCCTGCTGCTACTGCTGGTAGGTGGAGAAGTGATGAGAGGAAGAAGAAGAAGTAATGGTGAAGAATGAGAGTTATGAGGAGAGAGAATGAGATGAAAGCTTTAAATAGGGAAGGGTGGTAGGTGGGGTTATTGGGTCGGGTTCAACCAAGGCCAACCCGAAAGCAAGCAGAGAGGTTAAAAACAGGAAATAAAATACAGAAATAAAATGTAGATAATAAAATTGCAGGAAATTAATAACATGAAAATTAAAGAGCAGATAATTAATTAACATAAAATTAAAGGAATTTAAATACAGGATAATACATGATAAATACTAAATAAATATACATGAGTTGCACATGTACAAAATTACGCATTCTTGTATAAAAATACGCATTCAGGGAACGGGGAGTGACATATCTACCCACCTCGTCCTCGAAATTTCAAATCCAAGCAGGTAGAAATATCGGAGCTAAACTAATACAAGCAATTCTAGTGAGCAAGCAATCATTATTACCATGTCAAAAGCAAGTACTATATATGTAAATTCATCAATCCATGATATCAAGTAGCTCTACCCATAAGGTGACAAGCATGAAGAATCAGGACAATCAAGATATACAGAAAGAGATATACCTTGTGAGTCAAACAGGTGTGGATACCGTGATCGGATATCATCCTCACGTTCCCACGTTGACTCTCCCAAGGAGTGATGACCCCAAGCAACACGGATAAGACTAATTGTTCGGTTCTTGAGTATCTTCTCTCTTCGGTCCAAAATGGACACAGGATGTTCCTCGTAAGACAGGTTGGTACCAACAACCAGCTCAGAATGATCGAGGATATGACTTGGGTCCGATACATACCTACGTAATTGAGATACATGAAATACGTCATGCACCTCTCGTAACGAAGGTGGGAGGGATAAACGATAAGCAACATCGCCTATCCGATCAAGGATAACAAATGGGCCCACGTACCGCGGATTCAATTTTCCGCGAACGCCAAATCTAATGACCCCACGAGTAGGTGAGATCCGCAAGAATACGTGGTCCCCAACAGAGAACTCTAACGACCTACGATGCTGGTCCGCCCAATGACGATGCCTGTCACGCCCCAGAACCAGAATACTGGAGAGCAGGGGCAGACATAGCCAGCTACGTATAATGAAATGGAATCCACGTCACTATACGGTCACGGCTGTCTAGATATATGAGGGTTTAACTACAATCCATCAGTCTCCTATGGTCAAGAACAAGCCTATTGTCTCAATCACAAGCAAGTAGTAACAGTCACAAGATATTAGAGCATCAATATACAATAGTAAGGCGTTCCATACATTACATATTGGATGATCATGAAGCTAGTCGTACAAAATGTCAGGACTAGCAAGAGTTTCAGTCATACATGATCAACCCTAGGATTTGTCAATCATGTTACAGCCCGTAGGCAGACAGTAAATAAAGGTGCAATACGAGCTAACACGTGCTCGCCGGCTAAACGCCTCAAAAGAATAATTTTACAAATAGAGTGGGAGGACAAAAGGAACCCACTCGTTGCCCTGGTTACGCCTGGTGGTCACCATCGGGCTGGAAGACAGGTGGATCCTCTGTTGCTGCTCCGATATCTGGCTACACAAAACCAGCTGGGTCAGACCCCAGAAAGAGCAAGTGCCACAAAGGAGGCTTCACTTAGGAACTAAAACCAGCATATCACAAATAGAATATTAAAGATAATAAATAAAGAACTGATAATAATAGAGATAACAACAGTAAACTGAGTACGAGGAAACTATTCAAGTAGCCAGGTCACAACCCTTAAACCAAACAAGGACCGGGGTTGCAGCCCTTCACCTGAATAGAAACCCGTCTCAAATACTATTGGTACAGTGAAGACAATAAACGAAGAGAGGACACAGAACTGCTCCGAAAGCCAGGTTACAACCCTTAAACCAAACAAGGACCGGGGTTGTAACCCTTCGCCTGAACAGAACTGGACCCCTGATCTTTATTGCTAAGGCCAGTATAAATAATCATGGTATTAAGGTAAGGTAAAACATGACGAACATGACATGGAGTTAGACAATAACGAAAAGAGGACACAGAACTGCTCCGGGAGCCAGGTTACAACCCTTAAACCAAACAAGGACCGGGGTTGTAACCCTTCGCCTGAACAGAACTGGACCCCCGATCGTTATTGTTAAGACAAGCATCAATAATCATGTCATGTCGTAATCTTGCACAAGATCAGGATAAGACTAAGCTGGAATAAACTACATCCAATCAATCACGGCCAATCAAGAATACGGCTTGATACTTTAACTAACTAAGGTTATCACAGGCCTAGTTACTAGCAAGATGCAATGAGATTATCCCAACAGCCACAAGCCCTGCAGACCATCCGGTTATCCGGGTCGAATGTCCGTTTAGGATGAATGCAACACATGACTGTGTGTTGGAAATGTATCCTACTCGTCGGTAGGCTACAAGTCCACTGAATGCGCCCAGATAACGGGATTGCCTGCAGCTGGGAATCTCTTCATGACTACTGAATCATTCTAGTTAATTAGCCTTAGTCAATTTCAGTAGGTACCCCTGACCGTGGTACTCAGGGGTCCCCATCCTAGACATGATGTAAGACAGTACTAGTTTATTTGTACAAACACAATCGCCCACGGTGTCCAAGTCTTTCATACTTGTCATGTCAGGCTAGCTGTCGTAACAGCATGCCGAGATATATCATGTCAGTTTACTTGTCAAGAGTGCGCCATAGCGGACCACTATCGTGTTCTATTCTTACAATATTATGAATGAGAGAAACTTGTATAAAATAACTAGTGACATATTCTTGATGCCAAAGAAATGATCTACAACTTCCACGTTGAAAGTTAGAAGAAATTCGAGCCATAATTCAGTCAATTAGGACATATAACAGTTAGAAATAGTCAAAATATGCATTATGCGGCCTATTCTGCGATACCATATACGGCCAACTGCGACATGCGGCTTATGCGGCTCAACTGCGACATCATATGCGGCCTACTGCGATATGCGGCTCATGCAGCTCAACTGCGGCATGCTATGCGGCCAACTGCGACATGCGGCTCATGCGGCTCAACTGCGACATCATATGCGGCCAATCTGCGACATGCGGCTCATGCGGCTCGACTGCGACATGCTATGCGGCCAACTGCGACATGCGGCTCATGCGGCTCAACTGCGACATCATATACGGCCAATCTGCGACATGCGGCTCATGCGGCTCGACTGCGACATGCTATGCGGCCTACTGCGACATATGTCTCATGCGGCTCAACAGCGACATCATATGCGGCCAACTGCGACATATGTCTCATGCGGCTCAGCAGCGACATCATATACGGCCAACTGCGACATATGTCTCATGCGGCTCAACAGCGACATCATATGCGACCAACTGCGACATATGTCTCATGCTGCAGATGAACATAAAAGTTTGACCAAAATTGTTTTGGCCATAACTTCCTCATCCGAAGTCGAAATCAAGCGAAACAAAAGCCAAAACTGCATGAAATTGAATTCTCTACAACATAGAACCATTAGTTTTCGAAAATAACCAAGTTTTAGAGATCAAAACCAAGAAAACCGAAAAGTTATAAACTTAGATCTACAAGAAATTATCCATCAAAATGAAAAAGGCCAAGTTCTAAAGAGTCTTAAAATCAAGTAAGGAAGAGAATGGAACAATAAAACTTGAGACCCAACATGAAGCAAGTTTACACTTGCCTAGCTCTCTTTCCTGGTAGGTAGAAGAGTAATGGTGGAGAAGAAGAAATAAAGAAAAAGAATAAATGAAGAGAGAGAGAGAGTTAGGTAGAAATATAAATGAGGGTGGTGGTGGTAGGTGCGGTTTTTCTTTTGGTTCATGGTGAACCCAAAAGCAAACCAAACCAAGCTAAGCCGGACCAAGCTAAGCCATAACCAATGACATGCCAAAATAACCATACAGGAAAATACGCAAATAACCATACAGGAAAATACGCAAATACGAGTCAAGAATACGTACACGTATACCAAGATACGTAATACAAACTATAGGCATTACAACTCTACCCACCTTAAAAGAATTCCGTCCTCGGAATTTAATCAAGAGGCTAGAATTGCAAGGACAAGCTATACTAATCGTAAGCTATAACAAGCAGTCTATCATGCAGTCATTTATTTAAGTAAGGAATTGAAAGCATAAGGCATAAGAAAGATATTATACCTTACGAGTCAAACAGGTCGGGATATCGCGATCGGATATCATCCTCACGCTCCCACGTCGACTCACCCAAAGAGTGATGACCCCAAGCAACTCGGACTAACTTGATAGTCTTGTTCTTGAGTGTCTTCTCTCTTCGGTCCAATATAGACACGGGCCTCTCCTCATTTGAAAGGTTGGTACCAACAACCAATTCTGAATGATCCAGGATGTGGCTCGAGTCCGGAATATACCGTCGCAGTTGGGATACATGGAATACGTCATGCACCTCACGTAGCGACGGTGGAAGAGCGAGACGATAGGATACATCTCCTACTCGCTCCAGAATGTCGAATGGCCCTATATACCTAGGACTAAGCTTTTCGCGTACGCCGAAACGAATGACGCCGCGGTTAGGCGAAATCCTCAGGAATACATGGTCGCCGACAGAAAACTCAAGAGGGCGCCGATGAGAATCGGCCCAATGACGCTGGCGATCTTGGGCAACTCGAAGATGATCTCTGACTCTCCTGACCACCTCAACGGTCTGAGCAATCATTTCCGGACCAAGCATCTGCCTCTCTCCAACATCATCCCATGCTAGCGGGGATCGGCACTTCCTACCATACAGTGCCTCGAACGGTGCCATCTGGATACTGGCCTGGAAACTGTTGTTGTACGAGAACTCTACCAGGTGCAGGTGATCTTTCCACGAACTACCGAAGTCGAGTGTACATGACCGCAACATATCTTCAAGAGTCTGGATCGTACGTTCTGACTGGCCATCTGTCTGTGGGTGATACGCTAAGCTGAACTGGAGGCGAGTCCCCAAACTCTCTTGCAGGCTACGCCAAAAGTGCGACGTAAACCTGGAATCTCTGTCCGAAGTGATACTGACTGGTACACCGTGCAATCTGACAATCTGCCGGAGATACATCTCCGCTAGCTGAGCCGTCGACTGACCAACTCTGAACGGAAGAAAGTGAGCCACCTTCGTGAGCCTGTCTATGACAACCCAAATAGCGTCTCTGCCAGCCGGGGATCTAGGCAATTCAGTCACAAAATCCATGGTTATATGCTCCCATTTCCACTCGGGAATCGACAATGGTTGAAGTAGTCCAGCTGGTCTCTGATGTTCATCCTTAACTTGTTGGCAGACTAAACAACGAGAGACAAACCGGGCTATCTCCCTCTTCATGCCATTCCACCAAAAGTGCTGGCGGATATCACGGTACATCTTCGTGCCACCGGGATGAATGGAATACTGTGAACTGTGGGCCTCTGCCATGATCTCCTGTCTGATATCTCCACTAGGTACACAAAGACGCTTACCATGTCGAAGTGTACCGTCTTCATGAATGCATAACTCTGGTCTTCGTCCTGCCTCACACTCTGCTCTGAGTCGCTGAAGCTTGGAATCTGCTGACTGTGCCATCTGGATCCTCTCGACTATAGTGGACTGAACTTGCATGCTGGCCATCAATGCCACACTGGAAGGGAGGACAACTTCTATACCCATCTTCTGAAGATCGGCTAACAGTTCTGGTTGCGCTGTTAGGAAATAAACTCCTGCCCTCCTGCTCAATGCATCTGCAACAACGTTGGCCTTCCCTGGGTGATACTGCAGGTTGACATCATAATCCACAAGCATCTCTAGCCATCTCCTCTGACGCATGTTGAGATCCTTCTGAGTGAAAACATACTTCAGGCTCTTGTGGTCGGTGAAGATCTCCACCCTATCTCCGTACAAGTAGTGCCTCCACAACTTAAGTACAAACACTACTGCTGCCAGCTCCAAGTCATGGGTTGGGTAATTTCTCTCATGGTCACGAAGTTGTCGTGACGCATAAGCTATTACCTTCCCATGCTGCATCAGAACACATCCTAAACCTCTGCCCGAAGCATCACAATACACTGAGAATCCTCCGGTTCCATCTGGAAGCGTGAGAATAGGAGCCGTCATCAAGCCTCGCTTCAACCTCTCAAAAGAATCCTGACACTCTGCTGTCCAAGCAAACTGCACATCCTTGCGGGTCAACTGGGTCAATGGCGCGGAAATTCGAGCAAAGTCTGAAACAAATCGCCGGTAGTAGCCGGCCAAGCCAAGAAAACTGCGAATTTCTGCCACTGTGCTAGGTACCGGCCACGTTTCAATGGCCACGATCTTCTGGGGATCCACTTCAACTCCTCCTCGGGTGATGATATGACCCAAGTACGAAATGCGATCGAGCCAGAACTCGTATTTACTAAACTTGGCATATAACTGGTGCTCTCTGAGAATCTGGAGGACAACTCGGAGATGCTGCTCATGCTCCGCTTCACTCTTGCTGTAGACCAGGATGTCGTCTAGGAACACAATCACGAACTGATCCAAATAAGGCATGAAGATGCGATTCATGAGGTCCATGAATACAGCCGGCGCATTGGTTGCTCCAAATGGCATCACAAGGAACTCCCAATGCCCATACCTAGATCTGAAAGCAGTCTTCGGGATGTCCTGCTCTCTGACTCTGATCTGATGGTATCCTGACCGCAAGTCAATCTTCGAAAATACTGCCGCCCCTTTGAGTTGATCAAACGAGTCATCTATCCTCGGAAGAGGATATCTGTTCTTGATTGTCACTGAGTTCAAGGTACGATAATCAACACACAATCTGGATGTACCATCCTTCTTTTTCACAAAAAGTATCGGGGCTCCCCAAGGCGATCCACTAGCACGAATGAATCCCTTGGTTCTGAGTTCTTCAATCATCTTGTACAATATCTCTAACTCTGACGGCGCCATCCTGTAGACTCTCTCTGATACTGGGGCTGTCCCGGGAATCAAGTCGATGGTAAACTCGATCTCTCGCTCTGGCGACATCCCTGGAAGCTCTTCTGGGAAAACATCTGGAAACTCTTCGACTATCCGAGGTAACTGTACTACTGCCACTGCCATCCGCAACACTGGAGGAGAAGGTTCAACTTCGCCTCGGGAGAAGGAAAACTCCGGCTCGCCTGGAATGCTAAAAATAACCCTGCCAATATGACAGTCTATCCTAGCATACTGGTCCCTCAACCAATCCATCCCTAAGACCACATCATAATCGGCCATCGGGAACTCTATCAATCTAGCGGGGAATTCTCTACCGCTAACTACGACCCGACACGAGGAAAATACTCTATCTACTCCCACAAGTCCGTTACCAGTAAGTATATTGAGCCTTACTGATAATGACTCGGGCTCCAGTCCTACCCGTGTCGCAAATCGTGCAGACATAAATGAATGCGAGGCACCAGAATCAAATAATACTGAAGCTGGAAAGGTGTTGACGAGAATAGTACCTGCCACCACCTCACCTGGTGCTATTCCTTCTTCTCCCATGGTCAAAGCCAGCACTTGACCATGTCCTCTAGGTGCGGGTCCCCTCTGCTGAAAATTTCTCTGCCTGCTCTGGATCAGAGCTTGGGCTTGGGCATACTGTTGCGGTCTCTGCTGCTGGAATGCCTGGGCCTGCGTCGGCAATGGCCTCGGGAACGGGTACTGCAGCTGCTGCTGCTGGACTGGTGCTGGTCCCCTAACTGAAGGACTAGAGAAAGCTGATGAACTCCCCCTGTTCGGGCAGTTCCCAACCCTGTGGTCTGGGGCACCACAAACCAAGCACAAACCCTGTGCTCTACGATACTCTGACACCACATGTCCTGGCTTCCCGCAGTGTGAACATCCCACTGCGGAAGACTGCTTCTGCTTCTGCTGCTGAGGGTGCGTCGGGGTGGAATGCTGAACCGACGTCACTGAGGCCGCCCGCCTCGGAGCTCCAATGGTCAAAGCCCTGGCTGCCGGGGCTGGTGCTGAAGACTGATTCATCTGGCCGTGAGATCGCTTCCGACCTCCGGTCCTATCCACGATCCTCTGGGAGGTATATTTATGCCTCCGGGCTGCTCTCAACACTGCATCAAAAGTCTGATGCTCAAACTGCTCCACCGCCAATAAAATCTCTAGGTGGAGCCCCTGTTGGAACCGCTGGGCTCTATCGAACTCGGTCGCCACCAAGGTGGGAGCAAACCGACTAAGCCTGGAGAACTCGGCCGCATATCCATCGACCGTCTTGCCCATCTGCTTCAGATTGGTGAACCTCGTCTGTAGATCATACCGAGCTACAGCATCAAAATACTTGGTCTGGAATCTCTTCCTGAATACTGCCCATGAAATAGGGGCCACTAATCCATCGGCCTGCGCTGTCCACCAGCTGCGAGCAAGATCCAATAGCTGCAGGCGCACCACGGCCACCTTCTCGTTCTCTGGAGTCCTGGCTGCTTCTAGAATTACCTCTGTGTTCTGAAGCCATGCATCTGCAGCGATCGCATCTTCACTGCCATCGAAGAAGGGAGGGTTCAAGCACTTGAAGCTGTTGGCCGCGCTATTACCCTGATGACCTCCTCTGGTCAAAGCATCTGCTACCGCCTGGTGTAAAGCATCTCCTCGACGATCCTGGGAGGCTAATAATGACCTGATGAGACCCACCAAAGTGCCATCCTCAGGCTCTGCAGGCTGGACGGGCTGAACCGGTGGTTCTCCTTCAGTAGGCATGACTCTGGAGGCTACTCCTGAATGTTGGCTTGATCTCCGGGTTGCTGCTGGTCCGCGGGAGGTGCTCCGCCTTGCTGATCGACAGGTCCAGGAACAATACTGCTGAAGAAGACGACATAGAAAACAATAAGAAAGGACCAGGACAGATCAACGATACAAGCATGTGATCAGGTCAAGATTCTCAGGGATTTGAAGATACGAGCAGAGATCAAGGGCGAATACTGATTGAGACATCTATTCGGTAAACCCTCACATATCTTGATTTACAAGACCTGTATGGGCCACCACTAAAACCATGTCACGCCCCAGAACCAGAATACTGGAGAGCGGGAGCAGACATAGCCAGCTACGTATAATGAAATGGAATCCACGTCACTATACGGTCACGGCTGTCTAGATATATGATGGTTTAACTACAATCCATCAGTCTCCTATGGTCAAGAACAAGCCTATTGTCTTAATCACAAGCAAGTAGTAACAGTCACAAGATATTAGAGCATCAATATACAATAGTAAGGCGTCCCATACATTACATATTGGATGATCATGAAGCTAGTCGTACAAAATGTCAGGACTAGCAAGAGTTTCAATCATACATGATCAACCCTAGGATTTGTCAATCATGTTACAGCCCGTAGGCAGACAGTAAATAAAGGTACAATACGAGCTAACACGTGCTCGCCGGCTAAACGTCTCAAAAGAATAATTTTACAAATAGAGTGGGAGGACAAAAGAAACCCACTCGTTGCCCTGGTTACGCCTGGTGGTCACCATCGGGCTGGAAGACAGGTGGATCCTCTCTATTGCTGCTCCGATATCTGGCCACACAAAACCAGCTGGGTCAGACCCCAGAAAGAGCAAGTGCCACAAAGGAGGCTTCACTTAGGAACTAAAACCAGCATATCACAAATAGAATATTAAAGATAATAAATAAAGAACTGATAATAATAGAGATAACAACAGTAAACTGAGTACGAGGAAACTATTCAAGTAGCCAGGTCACAACCCTTAAACCAAACAAGGATCGGGGTTGCAGCCCTTCACCTGAATAGAAACCCTTCTCAAATACTATTGGTACAGTGAAGACAATAAACGAAGAGAGGACACAGAACTGCTCCGGGAGCCAGGTTACAATCCTTAAACCAAACAAGGACCGGGGTTGTAATCCTTCGCCTGAACAGAACTGGACCCCTGATCTTTATTGCTAAGGCCAGTATAAATAATCATGGTATTAAGGTAAGGTAAAACATGACGAACATGACATGGAGTTACAATAAGACAATAACGAAGAGAGGACACAGAACTGCTCCGGGAGCCAGGTTACAACCCTTAAACCAAACAAGGACCGGGGTTGTAACCCTTCGCCTGAACAGAACTGGACCCCCGATCGTTATTGTTAAGACAAGCATCAATAATCATGTCATGTCATAATCTTGCACAAGATCAGGATAAGACTAAGCTGGAATAAACTACATCCAATCAATCACGGCCAATCAAGAGTACGGCTTGATACTTTAACTAACTAAGGTTATCACAGGCCTAGTTACTAGCAAGATGCAATGAGATTATCCCAACAGCCACAAGCCCTACAGACTATCCGGTTATCCGGGTCGAATGTCCGTTTAGGATGAATGCAACACATGACTGTGTGCTGGAAATGTGCCCTACTCGTCGGTAGGCTACAAGTCCACTGAATACGCCCAGATAACGGGATTGCCTGTAACTGGGAATCTCTTCATGACTACTGAATCATTCTAGTTAATTAGCCTTAGTCAATTTCAGTAGGTACCCCTGACCGAGGTACTCAGGGATCCCCATCCTAGACATGATGCAAGACAGTACTAGTTTATTTGTACAAACACAATCGCCCACGGTGTCCAAGTTTTTCATACTTGTCATGTCAGGCTAGCTGTCGTAACAGCATGCCGAGATATATCATGTCAGTTTACTTGTCAAGAGTGCGCCATAGCGGACCACTATCGTGTTCTATTCTTACAATATTATGAATGAGAGAAACTTGCATAAAATAACTAGTGACATATTCTTGATGCCAAGGAAATGATCTACAACTTCCACGTTGAAAGTTGGGAGAAATTCGAGCCATAATTCAGTCAATTAGGACATATAACAGTTAGAAATAGTCAAAATATGCATTATGCGGCCTATTCTGCGACACCATATACGGCCAACTGCGACATGCGGCTTATGCGGCTCAACTGCGACATCATATGCGGCCTACTGTGACATGCGGCTCATGCAGCTCAACTGCGGCATGCTATGCGGCCAACTGCGACATGCGGCTCATGCGGCTCAACTGCGACATCATATGCGGCCAATCTGCGACATACGGCTCATGCGGCTCGACTGCGACATGCTATGCGGCCAACTGCGACATGCGGCTCATACGGCTCAACTGCGACATCATATGCGGCCAATCTGCGACATACGGCTCATGCGACTCGACTGCGACATGCTATGCGGTCTACTGCGACATATGTCTCATGCGGCTCAACAGCGACATCATATGCGGCCAACTGCGACATATGTCTCATGCGACTCAACAGCGACATCATATGCGGCCAACTGCGACATATGTCTCATACGTCTCAACAGCGACATCATATGCGGCCAACTGCGACATATGTCTCATGCTGCAGATGAACATAGAAGTTTGACCAAAATTGTTTTGGCCATAACTTCCTCATCCGAAGTCGAAATCAAGCGAAACAAAAGCCAAAACTGCATGAAATTGAATTCTCTACAACATAGAACCATTAGTTTTCGAAAATAACCAAGTTTTAGAGATCAAAACCAAGAAAACCGAAAAGTTATAAACTTAGATCTACAAGAAATTATCCATCAAAATGAAAAAGGCCAAGTTCTAAAGAGTCTTAAAATCAAGTAAGGAAGAGAATGGAACAATAAAACTTGAGATCCAACATGAAGCAAGTTTACACTTGCCTAGCTCTTTTCCCTGGTAGGTAGAAGAGTAATGGTGGAGAAGAAGAAATGAAGGAGAAGAATAAATGAAGAGAGAGAGAGAGTTAGGTAGAAATATAAATGAGGGTGGTGGTGGTAGGTGGGGTTTTTCTTTTGGTTCATGGTGAACCCAAAAGCAAACCAAACCAAGCTAAGCCGGACCAAGCTAAGCCATAACCAATGACATGCCAAAATAACCATACAGGAAAATACGCAAATAACCATACAGGAAAATACGCAAATACGAGTCAAGAATACGTACACGTATACCAAGATACGTAATACAAACTATAGGTATTACAATGTCGGTCCTGCGCAACTCGAAGTCGCTCTCTAATTCCCTTAACCACTTTAACCGTCTGAACAATCATTTCTGGGCCTAACATCTTCCTCTCTCCGATATCATCCCATGTAAGCGGTGACCTGCACTTCTTACCATATAGTGCTTCGAATGGCGCCATCTGGATGCTGGCTTGATAACTATTATTGTATGAGAACTCGACTAAGTGTAGGTGACTCTCCCAAGACCCTCCAAAATCTAGAGTGCAAGCTCGTAACATGTCTTCCAAAGTCTGAATCGTTCTTTCTGATTGTCCATCCGTCTGCGGATGGTAGGCCGTGCTAAACCTTAACTTGGTACCCAGACTATGATGTAAGCTCTTCCAGAAATGTGATGTAAAATGGGTATCTCGGTCCGACACAATACTGACAGGGACTCCATGCTGCCTGACTATCTGTTACATATACAACTCTGCCAACTTTTCTGTAGATTATCCTACTCTGAAAGAAAGAAAATGTGCTACCTTCGTAAGTCGGTCCACTATTACCCAAATAGCGTCCTTACCACTTGGTGATCTCGGTAAACCGGTCACAAAGTCCATTGTAATATGCTCCCATTTCCATTTCGGAATAGGAAGCGGTCGCAATAACCCAGCTGGCCTCTGCTGTTCTGCCTTCACTTGCTGACATACCAAGCAACGGGAAATAAATCTAGCTATCTCCCTCTTTATCCCGTTCTACCAGAAATGCTGCTTGATATCTTGGTACATCTTGGTCCTTCCAGGATGAATAGAATACTGAGAACTGTGAGCTTCTGCCATAACCTCCTGTCTGATATCTCTACTAGGCACACATAGACGTGATCCAAACCTAAGTGTACCATCTTCATGAATTCTCATCTCCTTCCTGAGTCCTGACTCACATTCTGCCCTAAGCTTCTGAATCCTTGGGTCTTGTGCCTGAGCTCCCTTGATCCTGCCTACCAAGTCAGATTGAACTTGCAGACTTGTTAGAACTCCTACATCACTAGAAAGTATAACTTCGATACCCATCTCCTGAAGGTCTTCTAAGATATGCCTCTGTGTTGTTAACATAAATACGCCACCTCTCCTGCTAAGTGCGTCTGCTACTACATTCGCCTTGCCTGGATGATACTGAAGCTCCACGTCATAATCCTTAATCAACTCCAACCATCTTCTCTGTCTCATGTTTAGTTCCTTCTGAGTAAAGATGTACTTCAGACTTTTATGGTCTGTGTACATGTCCACTCGGTCACCATATAAGTAATGCCTCCATAACTTCAGAGCAAACACTACTGCCGCTAACTCCAAATCATGAGTTGGGTAATTCTTCTCGTGGTCCCGAAGCTGCCTAGATGCATATGCTATCACCTTTCTATGTTGCATAAGGACACATCCAAGTCCTTTACCTGATGCATCACAATATACTGTAAAACCTCCGGGTCCAACTGGCAATGTAAGAATAGGTGCTGATATCAACTTCTGCTTCAAAGTCTCCAATGATGCCTGATATTCTGCCGACCAAACGAATGGTACATCCTTCCGGGTCAAGCGGGTCATGGGTGCTGAAAGCCTTGCAAAGTCTGACACAAACCTTCTGTAATATCCTGCCAATCCCAAGAAGCTCCGCACATCTGCTACGGTCTTGGGTACTGGCCAACCTTCTACTGTTTCTACCTTCTTGGGATCTACTGCTACTCCAGCTCCTGATATGATATGACCTAAAAATGAAATGTGATCCGTCCAGAACTCACACTTGCTGAGCTTGGCATACAACTGGTTCTCTCTCAGAACCTGTAATACTTTCCTGAGGTGGTCTTCATGCTCCTCTTCACTAGCAGAGTATACAAGAATGTCGTCAAGAAACACAACGACAAACTGGTCTAAGTATGGCATAAAGATACGATTCATCAAATCTATGAATATCGCTGGAGCATTGGTCAAACCAAACGGCATCACTAAGAATTCATAATGCCCATACTTCGACCTGAACGCTGTCTTGGGAATATCTTCCTTTCGAACCCTCACCTGATGGTACCCTGAACGAAGATCTATCTTGGAAAAAACTCTAGCTTTGCTCAACTGATCAAATAAGTCGTCGATCCTGGGTAATGGGTACTTGTTCTTCACTGTTGCCGCGTTAAGCTTCCTATAGTCAATGCACAATCTGGATGACCCATCCTTCTTCCCCATAAGTACCACCGGTGCTGCCCACGGTGACACGCTAGCTTGGATGAAATTCTTCTCCTTCAGTTCCTCTATATGCTGATATACCTTGGCCTGCTCTGAATCCGCCATTCTGTAAACTCGATCTGATATCGGTTTAGTTCCTGGTGCCAATTCTATACTGAACTCAATATCTCTAATCGGTGGTAGACCTGGGAGTTCTTCGGGAAATACGCCTAGAAACTCTTCAACTACCTTCGGAATCTGAACTTCTTCCATTGCCGTTACTACTCCCTGCTCTTGCTGAGTTGCCTCTGATCTGACTAATGTGAACTGCTCCATGCCTGGAATATCAAAAGATACACTCCCTCTACGACAATCTATTGTCGCATGACTGTCTTTCAGCCAGTCCATGCCTAAGATAACGTCGAAATTTCCAACAGAAAATTTTATCAACCGGGCGGGTAAGGAATGCCCGCAAACTACAACGCTACATGCTAAAATAACTCTACTAACTCCTACGAGCCCATTACCAGTGAGTATATTCAACCTCCCTGGCAATGCCTCGAACTCTATTCCTAGTCGTGTCGCAAATTGTGCAGATATAAATGAATGGGATGCTCCCGAATCAAACAATGCTACTGCGGGATATGAGGCAACGAGAATGTTACCTGCCACAACATCTCTCGATGCCAATGCCTCCTCCAAGGACAGAGTGAATGCTTGCCCTCGACCTCCTTGCTGATTTCTATGCTGCGGCCTAGCCTGATGCTGCTGCTGGCCCCTTCCTTGATGATGCTGGGGTGGTATATACTGGTGTTGCTGTATCGGCGGCCCCTGCTGCCGAAACATTTGAGCCTGCGGTATAAACGGACGCTGTGCCAACGGCCATACTGCCACTGCTGGTCCTCGATACTGCCCTGTCCCTGGTGCTGGCAGAGCAGAAAACTGCTGCCCTGGTCCTCCTGACCTCGAATTCATGGGACATATGGTAACCCGATGGTCTGGATTTCCACATATCAGACACAGTCCATTCAATGTCCGACACACATCTCTAGTGTGCCCCATCTTCCCACAATAAGTGCAGCCCGCCAGGGGTTGCTGGTTCTTCCTCTGTTGTTGCTGCTGCTGCCTGGGTGGTGGTGCTGGTCCTCGTATCGCCATATCGTGGATACGAATGCCAGCGGATGGTGCTGTTGTTCGAGGCGCTGCTCCCCCTCCTCCTTCAATATGACTGTGGGATCTCTTTTGACCCCCAGTCCTCACCGTAAGCCTCTGAATGGTGATCTCATGCCTTCGAGTTGCCGTCAATACTTCGTCAAAAGTTTGGTAATTGTGCCCCTCTATCAATTGCAAGAGTTCAAGATGAAACCCTTGCTGAAACCTCATAGCCCTCCGGCTCTCTGTTGCTACCATCTCTGGGGCGAATCTACTCAATCTGCAGAACTCCGCTGCATAAGCATCTACAGTCTTGTCGGCCTGCCTGAGGTTGATAAACTTCTGTTGTAGCTCAAACTGCGCCACAACTCCATAGTACTTGGTCCTGAATCTGGCAGTGAAATCGTCCCAAGCCACAGGACGTCTGATGCCCACTTCCTCTGATTCCCACCAATCACGTGCGAGATCCTGAAGTAACAACTTCACTAGATCCACACGTTCTTCTGCCGGTACCTTAGCTGCTGTCAGAATAGCCTCAATATCCTTAAGCCATGCATCTGCTGAGATGGCATCCTCCGTGCCCTCAAAACGGCGGGGGTTGTACTTACAAAACCTGGCTGATGCTCCTGAATCAGTCCTCACTCCTCTTTCCAAAGCCGTCTGCAATCCTTGGTTAAGCAACATATTCTGCTCTTGTAGCTGAGTGTGCATGTGCTGCTGGGCCAACATCTGATGTTGTTGAGTAGCCATCATTCCTCTCATGATCTCCAGAAGGGCTGGTGTGTCCACTTGGGTAGGTGGAACTGTTGGTGGTGGTGGAACATCCGGATACTGCGATCCAGCTGCTGCTTCCACTATCACTTCTTCCTGGGTAGCCTCCTGAGGTGAGACTGGCCCTTGTTGCTGACCAACAGGGTCAGGTTGCCTATGTTGCCCCTGCTGTTGTCCAGCTCTGACCGATGCGGACGAAGTGCCCCTAAGAAAAGGGACAAGAGAACAATCAAACAACCGGACATGAAGGATCAATGAAGTCAAAGGATACTGGAATGTCAAGCAAGGGTTGAGAATAACGAATCATGAGATCAATGAGGGAACACGTGTGATTGAGACATCCTATAAATTAAAACATCCCACAAGTCTGAAATCAGACCTGCATGGGCCACCACTAAAACCTTATCACGCCCCAGAACCAGAATACTGGAGAGCGGGGGAATGACTCAGCCAGCTACGTATTACGGGTAGATGAATACCGTATAATACGATCAATGCTGTCTAACCAGACGAGGGGGTGCATACTACATGAAAGTCTTACTATGGTCACTTCACATCTAGTCTCAATCATTCAAATAAGAAACAGAAATAGAGAACATGTAAGATAAAGCAGTAAGGCGTCCCAAATGCTCAGTCAAAATGTTCTTGATATCTGGCTTTACAAAACATAGCCAGATGGTATAGTAACATATACACAATTGTTATCAGCTGCAGTCTGACTTAATTACAATCATATAAAAGTAAGTGCAAGACAATTCGACTAACATGTCGGTGCCAAACGGCTAAGTATAAAGTAAACAACAAAACGAGCGGTGAAGTAAGGGACCCACTCGAGTCCTTAAGCTGGATCCTCGGGGACCGGCTCTAAATCTGGCCATGCAAAACCAGAGAGGTTAGACCTCTAATAGCAAGTACCACAAGGAAGCACGATATGAAGGACTAAACCAGTAAGTAAGAGAATATAATAATAGATCTCTGCTATCTACTAGGATTCACATAACATCACGACACTTCGAACCAACCTCCCAACCAAACAAGGACAGAAGTTGGCCTGTCATGTCCTGACATTCTGATCATCTCAGTTAGGCAACAGAGTAGGTACAGTACACAAACAAATTATCTTAGACGGCCAATCAACTCCTACGGCTTGCTATTGTGAGTCCCAAGTTATCCTGAAATTATGCAAATAGGGATTCCTCAGTTCTTACTATGTGCGAGCAAGGCTAGTCTATCCAATCAATCAATTGCGCCAATCATGTAATTAGACGAGTCCCAGCGGGACGCCCGCCGTTAATATAGCATGTACAATAATATAAACAGATACCGTTCCCTGCCCGTGTGACAGATTTACAGTATCTGTGGGAACCAGCCGACCCGTCGGGCACTACTAGTCCCAAGGGGGCTGCCATGTAAGAACTCGGGAATCCATTCTCTCCATGCAATCATTATTTTATTTAACTTAATAGTCTCTACGTTGAGTGAAATCCCATACCGTGGATCATGTCCTTCAAATGAGTACTTTCGTACGGGGTACGATATGCGAAACTCTATAACGATACCCGTGCGGCTAGGTTGTAGGTCTTACATAGCGTGATACAACAATCAAATCTTACCACAGAGTAATCATGCCTTGACCATAAAGTACACATGCTATTTTTGTAAGATAAATAAATAACTAAATAAATAGATAAATAATTTGAAACCTGCATGTGCCTGTATGCCAATATTTGGGATCGGCTAATCGAGTACAATAGTTCATTACATGAACGCGTCTCATTCATTCAATTCAATAAGACGACTAGCCAGTCTCTTAGTTCCAACTAGGAACGTATGATCAATTATTAGTCAATGTCACAATCATTATCAATGGTGACAAGGCATAAAAATCAATTAATATTACATGGGGTCGAGCCTATAACTCCTCAGAGTTAAGTTCTAGTCATACTGGGTATCCATGGATCAATCAAGACACATGACACATTCCACATAACAATCTGTATTAATAATATTAACATATCATAATTTTATCAAGTTCATTCCAAAAGGCGTAAGGATATAATAGAAGAATTATCATGCCATCATTAAATGAATAAGTTATAGAGCAAATAGTAACACCCAGGTCAGGAAGTCACGCCAACAAGTCCATGCTAAGGCCAAAAGTCACGCCAACAAGTCTAGGCTTAAGGCCAAAAGTCACGCCAACAAGTCTAGGCTTAAGGCCAAAAGTCACGCCAAGTCTAGTAGGAGTGAGTGTGAAAAGTGATGCATGTTGGCACGCACAGTGTGAGCGTAAAGGGAAATTCACGCACGCACAGTGTGAGCGTGAAAAAGTGAGCGTGGAAAATGGGCGTGAAAAGTGATAAGAAATTCACGCACGCATGCAAAGATGGTGCGTAACTCAAAATTCATGCACGCTCGTAAAAACGTGTGCGTGACAAAAAATTCACGCACTCGTGCAAGAACGTGAGCGTGGCTGAAAATACACGCACGCACGTAAGAACGTGAGCGTGACTAAAAATACACGCTGACACGTAAGAACGTGAGCGTGACTCAAAATATACGCACGCACGTAAGAACGTGAGCGTGACTAAAAATACACGCTGACACGTAAGAACGTGAACCTGACGTGCTCTTTATTACTTATACTTTTCTTTCATTTTCTTTTGTTCTGATATGCTGGCTTTTGTTCTTATTTTCGTGGCCTCCTTTGTGGCACTTGCTCTTTCTGGGGTTTGACCCAGCTGGTTTTGTATGGCCAGATTTCGGAGCAGCACACGAAGATCTACCGAACCTCCAGTCCGATAGTGGCGACTAGAAGGAACCCGGGCTACGAGTGGGTTTTTTCTATTTTGGTTTCGCTCACTCTATTATAAATTTATTCTTTTGAGACGTTTAGCCGACGAGCACCTGTTAGCTCGATGCACCTTTACTTACTGTCTGCCTATGGGCTGTAAACATGATTAACAAATCCTAGGGTTGATCATGTATGACTTAACTCTTGCTAGTCCTAGCATTTTGTACGACTAGCTTCATGATCAGCTGATATGTATTATTGGGGACGCCTTTTATTGTATATTTGATGGTCAAACATCTTGTAATTATATTACTTGCTTGAGATTGAGACAATAGGCTTGACCTTAAAAGACCGTTGGCTTGTAGTAAACCCTCATATCTAGACAGCCGTGACCGTATAGCGAGATGGACTTTATTTCAATATACGTAGCTGGCTATGTTCGCCCCCGCTCTCCAGTATTCTGGTTCTGGGGCGTGACATAGTTTAAGTGGTGGCCCATGCAGGTCTTGGCATTCAAGAAATGTGAGGGTTTACCGGATAGATGTCTCAATCATTATTCGTCCTTGATCTCCGTTCATCTCCTCTAAATCTCTGGATTCTTGACCTGATCACATGCTTGTATCATTGATCTGTCCTGGTCCTCCCTTATTATTTTTTTGTGTCATCTTCTTCAGCGACACTGTACCTGACCTCGCCGATCAGTAAGGTGGAGCACCTCCCGTGGACCAGCAACCTGGAGATCAAGCCCAGCACTCCGGAGTAGCCTCCAGAGTTGTGCCTCCTGGAGGAGAGCCTCAGTTCAGCCCGTTCAGCCTGCCGAGCCGGATGATGGCACTTTGGTAGGTCTTATCAGGACCTTGATAGCTTCCCAGGATCGTCGAGGAGACGCCTTACACCAGGTAGTGGCAGATGCCTTGACCAGAGGCGGTCACCCAGGGAACAGCGCAGCCAACAGCTTCAAGCGCCTGAACCCTATCTTCTTTGACGGCAGCGAAGATGTGATTGCCGCGGATGCTTGGCTTCAGGATACCGAGGTGATTTTGGAAGCAGCTAGAACACCTGAGAATGAGAAGGTGGCGGTGGTACGTCTGTAGTTGCTGGATTTAGCTCACAGTTGGTGGGCGACGCAAGCCATGGGATTAGTGGCACCCATTGTTTGGGCAGTATTTAGAGAGAGATTCCAGACGAAGTATTTCGATGCTATGGCCCGGTACGACCTGCAGACGAGATTTACCAACTTGAAGCAAGGAGGCAGAACAGTCGACGGTTATGCATCTGAGTTTTCTAGACTCAGTAGGTTTGCCCCCACCTTGGTCGCGACCGAGTTTGATAGGGCCCAGCAGTTCCAACAGGTACTGCATTTCGAGATCTTGTTGGCAGTCGAGCAGTTCGAGCACCAGACGTTCGATACAGTTTTGAGAGCAGCCAGGAGGCATGAGTACACCTCCCAGAGGATCGTGGATAGGACCGGAGGTAGGAAGCGGTCCCACAGTCAGATGCAGCAATCATCAGCTCCAGTCTCGACAGCTAGAAGTTTGACTATTGGAACTCCGAGGCGGGCGGCCTCAGTGACGTCGGTTCAGCATTCGACCCCGACGTACCCGCAGCAGCAGAAGCAGAAGCAGACTTCCGCGATGGGATGTTCTTATTGCGGAAAGCCAGGCCATGTGGTGGCGGATTGTCGTAGGGCGCAAGGATTGTGTCTAGCTTGTGGAGCGACAGATCACAAGATAGGAGCCTGCCCGAATAGGGGTAGTTCGTCCTCCTCCAACCTAACCACTCCATCGGTTAGGGGACCAGCACCTGTACAGCAGCAGCAGTACCCGAGGCCATTGTTGCCTCAGGCCCAGGCATTTCATCAACAGAACCAGCAGCAGTATACCCAAGCCCAAGTACAGAGCAGACATAGAGGTTTCCAGCAGAGGGGACCCGCAGCTAGAGGTCAGGCCATGATGATGGCTATGGAAGAAGAAGTTGCACCAGGTGAGGTAGTGGCAGGTACTATTCTCGTCAACTCCTCTCCAGCATTGGTATTATTTGATTCTGGTGCATCGCATTCATTCATGTCTGTACGATTTACGACACGGATAGGATTGGAGCCCGAGTCATTAGCAGTGAGACTCAATGTACTTACTGGTAATGGTCTTGTGGGAGTAGATCGAGTATTTTTCTCGTGTCGGATCATAGTTAGCGGTAAAGAGTTCCCCGCTAGATTTATAGAGTTTTCTATGGCAGACTATGATATAGTCTTAGGCATGGATTGGTTGAGGAACCAGTATGCTAGGATAGACTGCCATGTTGGCAGAGTTATTTTCAGCATTCCAGGCGAGCCAGAGTTTTCATTTTCCAGAGGCACGATGGAGCCATCTTTTCCAGTATTGCGGATGGCAGTAGCAGCAGTGCAGTTGCCCAAGATAGTTGAAGAGTTTCCAGATGTCTTCCCAGAGGAACTTCCAGGGATGCCGCCAGAACGGGAGATCGAGTTCACTATAGACTTGATCCCCGGAATAGCACCAGTCTCAGAGCGAGTCTACAGGATGGCGCCTTCAGAGTTAGAGATTTTATACAAGATGATTGAAGAACTCAGGACCAAGGGATTCATTCGTGCAAGTGGATCGCCTTAGGGAGCCCCGATGCTTCTTGTGAAAAAGAAGGATGGTACGTCCAGGCTATGTGTAGATTATCGTATCTTGAACTCAGTGATAATCAAGAACAGATACCCTCTCCCGAGGATAAATGACTTGTTTGATCAACTCAAAGGGGCTTCAGTATTCTCGAAGATAGACTTGCGGTCAGGATACCACCAGATCAGAGTCAGAGAGCAGAACATTTTGAAGACAGCTTTTCGATCTAGGTATGGACATTGGGAGTTCCTTGTTATGCCCTTTGGAGCGACCAATGCGTCTGCTGTATTCATGGACCTCATGAATCGCATTTTTATGCCTTACTTGGATCAGTTCGTGATCGTGTTCCTAGATGATATACTGGTCTACAGCAGGAGCGAAGCAGAGCATGAGCAGCATCTCAGAGTTGTCCTTCAGATGCTTAGAGAGCATCAGTTGTACGCCAAGTTCAGCAAATGCGAGTTCTGGCTCGATCGCATTTCGTACTTGGGTTACATTATTACTCGAGGAGGAGTAAAAGTGGATCCCCAGAAGATTGTGGCTATCGAGTCATGGCCAGTACCTAACTCAGTGGCAGAGGTTCGCAGCTTCCTTGGATTGGCCGGCTACTACCGACGATTCGTTTCAGATTTTGTAAGGATTTTAGCACCAATGACCCAGTTGACCCGCAAAGATGTGCAGTTCGCTTGGACAGCGGAGTGTCAGGAATCATTTGAGAAATTGAAGCAAGGTTTGATAACGGCTCCCATTCTCATACTTCCAGATGGGACCGAGGGATTCACAGTTTATTGCGACGCTTCAGACAGAAGATTGGGGTGTGTCTTGATACAGCATGGGAAGGTAATATCTTATGCATCACGTCAACTTCGTGATCATGAGAAGAATTGCCCGACCCACGACTTGGAGCTGGCAGCAGTAGTGTTTGCACTTAAGTTGTGGAGACACTACTTGTATGGAGATAGAGTGGAGATATTTACTGATCACAAGAGTCTGATGTATGTTTTCACCTAGAAGGACCTTAATATGCGGCAGAGAAGATGGCTTGAGCTATTGGTGGACTACGATGTGGATTTACAGTATCACCCAGGGAAGGCCAACGTTGTAGCAGATGCGTTGAGCCGGAGAGCCGGAGTTTATTTCCTGACGGCGTAACCAGAGTTATTGGCAGATTTTCAGAAGATGGGAATTGAAGTGGTTCTTCCTACCAACGTGGCGTTGATGGCCAGTCTACAGGTTCAGTCCAGCATAGTTGAGAGGATCCGTACGGCACAATCTACAGATTCCAAGATTCGGTGGCTCAGAGCAGAGTATGAGACAGAAAGAAGACCAGAGTTGTGCATTCATGAAGATGGTACACTTCGGCATGGCACTCATCTTTATGTACCCAGTGGAGATATCAGACAGGAAGTTATGGCAGAAGCTCATAGTTCGCAGTATTCTATTTATCCCGGTAGCACGAAGATGTACCGTGATATTCGTCAGCACTTCTGGTGGAACGGCATGAAGAGGGAGATAGCCCGGTTTGTCTTTCGGTGTTTGGTTTGCCAGCAAGTTAAAGCTGAACATCAGAGGCCCGCTGGACTTCTTCAGTCTTTGCCGATTCTATAATGGAAGTGGGAACATGTGACCATGGATTTCGTGACTGGATTGCCTAGATCCCCGGCTGGTCGAGATGCCATTTGGGTTATAGTTGATCGGCTCACGAAGGTGGCTCATTTTCTCCTATTCAGAGTTGGGCAGTCAATGACTCAGTTAGCAGAGATATACCTCAGGCAGATTGTCAGGCTTCACGGTGTGCCAGTCAGTATCACCTCGGACCGAGATTCAAGGTTTACGTCACACTTTTGGCGAAGCCTGCAAGGGAGTTTGGGAACTCGTCTCCAGTTTAGCTCAGCTTATCATCCGCAGATAGATGGCCAGTCAGAGCGCACAATCCAGACTCTTGAAGACATGTTGCGGTCATGTACACTTGACTTCGGTAGGTCGTGGGAAGATCACCTGCACCTGGTGGAGTTCTCGTACAACAATAGCTTCCAGGCCAGCATCCAGATGGCACCATTCGAGGCTCTGTATGGTAGGAAGTGCAGATCCCCGCTAGCGTGGGATGATGTTGGAGAGAGACAGATGCTCGGTCCAGAAATGATTGCCCAGATACTTGAAGTGGTCAGAAGGATCAGAGATCGTCTTCGAGTTGCCCAAGACCGCCAGCGACATTGGGCCGATGCCCATCGGCGTCCCTTAGAGTTTTCTATCGGCGACCATGTATTCCTTCGGATCTCGCCTAACCGCGGCGTCATTCGCTTTGGCGTGCGGGGAAAGCTTAGTCCTAGGTATATAGGGCCGTTCGATATCCTGGAGCGAGTAGGAGATGTATCCTATCATCTTGCTCTTCCGTCGTCACTAAGTGAGGTGCATGATGTATTCCATGTGTCCCAATTACGACGGTATATCCCGGACCCGAGCCATATCATAGACCATTCGAAATTGGTTGTTGGTACCAACCTTTTGTATGAGGAGAAGCCCGTGTCTATTTTGGACCGGAGGGAGAAAATACTCAAGAACAAGACTATTAGCTTAGTCCGTGTTGCTTGGGGTCATCACTCTCTAGGTGAGTCAATGTGGGAGCGTGAGGATGATATCCGATCGCGATATCCCGACTTGTTTGACTCATAAGGTATAATGTCTTTCTTATGCCTTATGCCTTATGCCTTCCGTCCTTGCTTGCATGCGTGATTGTTTGATTGACTGCTTAGTATAGCTTGCATGTGAATAGTATGACTTGTCCTTATCTCTCTAGCCTCTTAAATTAAATTCTGAGGACGGAATTCTTTTAAGGTGGGTAGAGTTGTAACACCCATATCTCAGAACACGTATTTTGGTTAAGCTTGTATGTATCCTGGACCTGTATTTTATTTTTTTCAGGTTCTGGCCTGTAATTGTATTTTTGGCTCGATTTGCAGATTTTGGGTTTTCTCGTAAAATGGGTTTTGACTTGGCTTGGTTTTATTTCGTGGAGAAGGATTGGTTTGGTTTGGTTCAGCATGCATTTGGAACACCTTAGCCTATGCTCCACCCTCAACATAACACAACCCACCTTCATTAAAACCCTACCAACATTTTCTCTCTCCTCATAACTCTTTCATTTATTTTCTCCATCTCCTTCTTCTTCCTTCCTCTACACAACTCACCAACACCATAGGCAAGTGCACCTTGCCACCACATGAGAACCACTTTTTATTTGTCCATTAGCTAGATTAGGCCATGAAGATCAACATTAGAACTTGACATTTTGTGATTTGGAGTCTCCTTTGTTCTAGATCTAAGTTTTCTTTATTTTCGGATTTACATGGTTTTGATCTATTTTAGTTGGGTTTTTGTGGGTTTTGATGCTCCCATGTGGAAGAGAACTCAATTTTACTCAAGTTAGACCTTTGAAAGTCTAGATTTGGCTTTGATTTGACCAAGATATGAAGAATGGAATTTTTGGTGTTCTTGATGCTTGCTCTCGGCCTGGAGAAGAAGTCTGCAGCCTGCACTCTTTAGCGGAGTGTTGGACTGCGCATCCCCCACTCAGCCTGCGCTCTTTAGCGCAGCGCCGATCGCGCTGCTTGCCCCTTGGCCAACTGCGCTCAACCCCAGCGCGCATCCATCCATGCGCAGTCTGCTTCTGCGCAGTCTGCTCCTGCGCAGTCTGCTCATGCGCAGTCTGTTCATGCGCCATCCATCCATGTGCAGTCTGCTCCTGCGTAGTCTGCTCATGCGCAGTCTGTTCATGCGCCACCCAACCCAGCGCCCTGTGCCCCTGCACACTTGGCACCCTGCGCAGCTGACACCCTGCGCAATCCAACCCCCTGACCCCTTGCACAATCCATTGGCTCTTGGAGTTTTGGTTTTATTTCTTTAAGCTTGGCTTCTCTTTTGTGGATTGGGTTTTGAGATTTTGTTCCACACAACACGACTTGACACGATTTTCAGTATTTACTATGACTAGTACGGCTTTCGTGGTTTTTTGTGATTTACGATCCTGGTACTTTCTGATCTTCTTGATAGTGACCCGATGGGGTGTACTCTTGACTTGTAACCTGATAACTTGATAGTGGCCGTGGCGGCGCACTCTTGACTTGTAACTTGCTACTCGACTTGTAACTTGACTTGTATAATCAACCTTGACACCGTGGGTGTTCCTGCTTGCTTGCTTGTGCAATCCACTTGTCTTGTCTTGCATTATGTCTAGGACATGACTCCCTGGTTTCCCACGGTCAGGGATTCGCACTGAACATGGATTAGGCTAATGACTAGATCTAACTATAGTTCATGGAGAATTTCCAGTCACAAGCAATCTCGTTATCTGGGCGCCTTAATTGGACTTGTAGCTTGCCGACGAGTAGAGCACATTTCCAGCACATTGTCATGTGTTGCACCCTCTAAGTCACCTAAGAGTATATCGTCTTCGGGGCGATGTACCCAACCATACTCTCAACCCGCGGAAGGATAACTGGATGGTCTGCAGGGCTTGGGACTGGGAAATTCTCATTGCATCTTGTTAGTAATTAGGCTTGTGATAACCCTAGTTAGTTAAGGTAGTAAGCCGTAGTAATTGCTTGGCCGCTTGTGAATGAATGATGTCTAGCTCTGTCTAAGTCTTGTCTAGTCCCTGTACCTGGTACTCCTGATACATGATTGTTTAACTTACCTTTAACAATAAATGGATAGAGACCAGTGCTATTCAGGCGAAGGGTTACAACCACGGTCCTTGTTTGGTTTACGGGTTGTAACCTGGCTCCCAGAATGGTTCCACGTCCCTAGTCGTTTATTGTCCTGACGTGCTCTTTATTACTTGTACTTTTCTTTCATTTTCTTATGTTCTGATATGCTGGCTTTTGTTCTTATTTTTGTGGCCTCCTTTGTGGCACTTGCTCTTTTTGGGGTTTGACCCAGCTGGTTTTGTGTGGCCAGATTTCGGAGCAGCACCCGAGGATCTACCGAACCTCCAGCCCGATGGTGGCGACTAGAAGGAACCCGGGCTACGAGTGGGTTTTTTTATTTTGGTTTCGCTCACTCTATTATAAATTTATTCTTTTGAGGCGTTTAGCCGACGAGCACATGTTAGCTCGATGCACCTTTACTTACTGTCTGCCTACGGGCTGTAAACATGATTAACAAATCCTAGGGTTGATCATGTATGACTTAACTCTTGCTAGTCCTAGCATTTTGTATGACTAGCTTCATGATCAGCTGATATGTAATATTGGGGACGCCTTTTATTGTATATTTGATGGTCAAACATCTTGTAATTATATTACTTGCTTAAGATTGAGACAATAGGCTTGACCTTAAGAGACCGTTGGCTTGTAGGAAACCCTCATATCTTGACAGCCGTGACCGTATAGCGAGATGGACTTCATTTCAATATACGTAGCTGGCTATGTTCGCCCCCGCTCTCTAGTATTCTGGTTCTGGGGCGTGACAACATAAGGGGCTGTGGTACTTGGACAGGACTGGACTGGACAAAGCATTGGCATCTCTGGTAGCCGACACACCACCGGAAGATACACGACGCAGTGTAGAAGATGAATTGCTACTCCACCACCAGCGTGTCGGTCATTCTTCTTTTAAAGTTATTAGTCGCATGTATCCGTCCTTATACCAAAGGGCTAATAAGGAGAAGTTATTTTGTCATGCTTGTGAGTTGGGTAAACATACCAGAAGCACATATGTGAGTTCCGGTAGTAGAAGTTCGGCTGTATTTGATATGATATATTCGGACGTATGGGGCCCTTGTCCTACAACCGGTATTAACAGTTTTTGATGGTTCGTCACTTTTATTGATTGTTATACTCGCGTGACATGGGTGTACCTTATGAAAAATAAAAGTGACATCTTTGAGACGTTTTACGACTTTCATCGTCGGGTAGAAACTCAATATGGTACTAAGATTAAGTGCTTACGGTCTGACAATGGGACGGAGTATACAAATAAGACGGTTGCTGAGTATTTATCCACTCATGGCATACTACACCAAACTTCTTGTGCCTATACACCGGCACAAAATGGTATGGCCGAACGGAAGAACAGACACCTGCTGGAGGTCGCACGGACGATGATGCTGGCTATGAATGTTCTGAAACACTTATGGGGACAGGCGGTGTTAACGGCATATTATCTCATCAACAGAATGCCATCTCAGGTATTGGACTGGAAGACACCGTTGGAGATGCTTACTGGTGCTACCACGTACACTGTTCTACCAAAAGTATTTGGGTGTATCTGTTTTGTCCAAGATAATAGGCCAGAAGTTGGCAAACTGGATCCTAGAGCGGTTAAATGTGTCTTTGTCGGGTACACGGCAACTCAGAAGGGATACGCATGTTGGAGCCCAGTTGAGCGAAAGATGTTTGTGAGCATGGACGTTACCTTCAGAGAACTAGAAGCATATTATAGTTCGGATGACGGTTCGGCATTTGTTGACACACCTAACACAGCGGGTGTTAGATGTGAGGGGGAGAAATTAAGTCCATCTGTGGTAGTCGGATCGGTCCCATACCCGGTCGTGGAAAACTGGACGAAAGGGGAGAAAGTAGTGACTCCGATACAGAAGATGAAGAAGATACATATGTTAAACAGGGAGAGCAGCAGACAATGGAAAAGGAGCTCCAAGTCTACAGAAGGAGACAGCAGAAGTCCAGTACCGTGCCTATACCGTGCCCTGTGCCTTCTGTACCAAGTCCCTCGTCTACTCCTACTCCAACTCTTGAAGATGTTGCCCCCACACAGAATCAATCTGATTCTGATGCGGATCTCTCTAACTCTGATGGTATGATCTCTCCACCACCTATTGCTCCCTTAAGGAGATCTTCTCGCATCAATGCGGGTAAGGCTCCTAGTCATTTTGATGATTATGAACATGATATTGCCAACTACCTGTCTTATTCTAATATTTCTTTGAATTATCGAGCCTTCATCGCATCATTAGACTCTACTTCGTTGCCCAAAAGTTGGCAGGAAGCAAAGAAAGATCCAAGGTAGAAAGCTGCGATGATGGAAGAACTTGGGACACTGGAAAAAAATAAGACGTGGGAGCTGGTTCCATTACCCAAAGAGAAAAAACTGTGGGATGCAAATGGGTGTACACAGTAAAGGAGACGTCAGAAGGAAAGGTGGAACGATACAAGGCGAGGTTGGTTGTAAAGGGATACACACAATCATATGGCATCGACTATGATGAGACGTTTGCTCCAGTAGCAAAAATGAGCACCGTAAGGACTCTGGTCTCCATTGCAGCAAACTATGGGTGGAAGCTATACCAATTAGATGTGAAGAATACCTTTCTCCATGGGGACCTACAAGAAGAAGTGTACATGGAACTCCCGCCAGGGTGCTATGCTACAGAATCAGACGGAGGGACATCGCATGGAAAAGTGTGCAAACTAAAGAAGTCGCTATATGGGCTCAAGCAATCTCCTCGAGCCTGGTTTGACAGATTCAGAAAGGCTGTTACAGGCATGGGATACTATCAAGCAAATGCAGATCATACGGTCTTTCTTCAGCATGCAAGAGGCTACTTCACTATACTTGCTGTATACGTGGATGATATAGTAATCACAGGTAATGATGAAGCCGAGATTGCTAAGCTGAAGTCAAAACTCGCGAAGGAGTTCGAAGTGAAGGATCTAGGAGCGATGAGGTACTTTCTAGGTATCGAGGTGTGTGAAGGCGAACAAGGAATTGTTCTCTCACAGAGAAAATACACACTAGATCTGCTGAAGGAGACAGGGATGCTGGGAAGCAAGGTTGCAGTCACTCCAATTGACCAGAAGTGCAAGTTGGGAGCAAAAGCAGGAGAGCCAGTTGATCGTGAAAGATATCAACGACTTGTAGGGAGATTGATTTATTTGGGACACACTCGCCCTGATATTTTATTTGCGGTGAGTGTAGTAAGTCGCTACATGCATGATCCAAGAACGGGTCATATGGATGCAGTATTTTAGATCTTGAGATATCTGAAAGGGATGCCGGAGAAAGGGCTATGGTTCAAGAAGAATGGATGTATAGAAGTTGAGGGATACTGCGATGCAGACTGGGCGAGCTGCATAAACGATAGAAGGTCTACCACGGGATATTGTGTCTTTGTAGGAGGAAACTTGGTCTCATGGAGAAGCAAGAAACAGTCTGTGGTAGCACGGTCTACAGCTGAAGCAGAATACAGAGCAATAACTTTAGGAGTGTCGGAGTTACTGTGGGTGAAAGCGTTGCTGACAGAGTTGAAGCTGGACAAGGGAGCACCATTACGTCTTCTGAGCGATAGTCAAGCTGCAATAAGTATAGCTAACAATCCAGTTCAGCACGACAGAACGAAGCACATCGAGATCGATCGATTCTTCATCAAAGAAAAGCTGGAACAAGGGATACTGAAGATTGATCATGTCCGCTCAGAAGAACAAGTGGCAGACTGTCTGACTAAGGGTCTTAGTTCAGTAAGTCTATCGAAGCTATGTAACAAGATGGGAATGATTAATATCTATCGCCCATCTTGAGGGGGAGTGTTGAGAACTAATAAGGGATTTAGTCCTACATTGGAAAATGTAATATGAAGAGGAGCTAGACTCCCTATAAGTAGTTGAGTAGCCCATCAATAAAATACACACAATAATTATTCTCGACATATACCATCGATTATTTATATACATAAAATAGGGTCTTATATTCAGTTTTCTGAGCATGGCCCTCTGAGTTCAGGACCGGTCATGGTCGGCTGGTGTGAGACCCGTCTCACTGTATCGATATTTTATACGGATACGTGTTTATTTGAGCCGTATTTCGTATTTATCGATTTACGTAATATTTTAAAATTTTCTAAGTATAGGATTTCATGACTTGGTTTAACTTGGATTTGGTTTTATTTGGTTCGGTTCCACTTTGACTTGGTTTGGTTTAGTTGGGTTCTTTATGAGATGAGGTGTATGGTTTAGATTGAGTGGAGAGGAATGAATGGTGGAGATCACTTGAGCTTGTTATATATAAGCCACTCTTTCTCTCTCCCTCCTCATTCACCCTCATTCATTTCTTTCCACCAGAACCCTAGCCATTAGAGAGAGGCAAGTACACCTTGCCGAATGTTGGACGATTTTCATTTTGTTTGTTCTATTCTCCTTATTGTTACATTCTAAGCATCTTTAGAACTTGGAGTTTTTCATTTTGATGGTTCAAATGTGGTAGATCTAGCTTTGAAGAGATTTCAGTTTTCATGGGTTTTGATCTATTTAATCTTGTTATTTCCGAGTTTTGATGGTTCTATGTTGTAGAGCATTTCATTCTGCCCCGTTTTGACCCAAGGAAGTTCGAATTTGGACTCTGGATGAAGGTTTTATGAAGCTTGAGAATTTGGCTTCCATGGTGTTCTTCTTTTCGAAATTTTGGAGAAGAAGAACTGTGCCTGACTTGACCGCATGAACATTTCATACGGCAAGTGTTTTTCCAGCCGCATGCATAATCGAGCCGCATGAGATCCTGAAACCCCGTAGCCGCATGCGCCCCCTTGCTGTCAACCGCATGTGCACCCATCACTTCTAGCCGCATGAATACGAATTATTGATCGCATAAGTCCTCAGTCCCTTCCAGCCGCATGGGGTCCAACTCGCCCTCAGCCGCATAGACCCGCTTCTCTCTTGGCCGCATAGGCTGAGTCTCATTCCGGACCGCATGGGTTCATTTCCATCAGCCGCATAAGACTCTTGATCTTCTTGAGCCGCATAAGGGCCGAACCCAGCTAGCTGCATGAGACCCGCTTGACTCTGGCCGCATATATCTGATTGGTCAGCCAGCCGCATGGACCTATATCTTCACATGCCACATGAGGCTGAGTCATTCCTGACCGCATGGATCCCGTAACCCTGAGCCGCATGGGCTCCTAATTTTTCGACCCGCATAATTTTCTTTCTCCAGCCGCATGAAGCTTACTTTCGAGCCGCATGGGCTCTTAACCCCGACCCGTATGGACTCCTTTTCCCGAGCCGCATGGGACTCGTTCGACCCCAGCCGCATAATACTCTGCTTTCTCTGAACCGCCTAGGCCTTGCTTTCCGCTGGCCGCATGAGAACTTCTTCCCGAGCCGTATGGTCCTGCTTCCCTGCTTGCCGCATGAGGCTCAACTCCTTGAACCGCATGCATTCCCTTAGACCCGAGTCTCCTCCAGCCGCATGGGCTACTCCCTCCTCGGCCGCATGAGGTCATTCTTGGCCGCCTACGCTTGAGCCGCATGGCTCTTTCTCTGGCTTGTATTTTATTATTTAATGATCGTTATTAACTCGTACTTGTAATGCCCTGTGTAACTTGAGTTCCTATGACGTACACCTTTACCTTTATTGTATATTTTTATGCCCATTTTATATCCTTACGCCTTTTATCCTGAACTTGATAAATTACGATTTGATTGACATGATTGAAATGACAATTGTACATGACATGGTGTGACAAGAAACTAGCATGACTTGATAGTGACCCTGAGCCGCAGGGCCCCTTCCTGTGCCTTGTCCAGCTATTTAATTATTGTTATTATTATTTCTCTATTGTTATTTGATCTTTAATGATGACTTGTGTCTTGTAACCTCAGCATAACTTGAGTCTCCTGATTGAATGCTTGCACTATACTGTTCGGTACATGTACCCTAAATACGACAGTGACCCGTAGTGGTGCACTCCTGATTAATAACCTGACATGACCTGATAGTGGCCCGTCGTGGCACACTCTTGACCAGTAAACTTGACATGATAATGACATAATAGTGGCCCGCCGGGGCGCACTCTTGACATGATAAACCTGACATGATACTCCTTGAAATGCTGTTGCGACGGCTAACATGACACGACAAGAATGAATGACCTGGATACCGTGGACGATTGTGCTTGTACAAATAATTCAGTCCTGTCTTGCATCATGTCTAGGAGGGGACTCCTGAGTACCACGGTCAGAAGTACCTACTGAAATGGACTAAGGTTAATGACTAGAATAATTTACTAGACATGAAGAGATGTTCCCCAGTTACAGGCGACCCCGTTATTTCGGTCGCAAATGTTTGGACTTGTAGCCTGCCGACGAGTTGGGCACTTTTCCAGCCCACTGTTATGTGGGGCACCCTCCATTGTCACTATAATGATTGAACTCTATTGTCACTCTAGTGTATTAAACTCTCTAAATTGTCACTGTAATGTTCGCCTGGATAACCTGGGTAGCTGTAGGGCCTGTGACTACTTGGAGCATCTCATTGCATCTTGCTAGTAACTAGGATTGTGATAACCCTAGTTAGTTAATGTAGAAAGTCGTAGGCAATGATTGGCCGTGATTGATTGGATGGAGTCTAGTCCAGTATAGTATTGTCTAGAAGTGATTGATTGAAAGATTGTACCAGAATGATTGCAATGATTGTCACTCTAATGCATTATACTCTGTATTGTCACTCTCTCACTGTTACTTAATGATCGTCATCTCTAGCAATAAATGATCAGAGACCAAGTTCTGTTCATGCGAAGGGTTACAATCCCGGTCCTTGTTTGGTTTAAGGGTTGTAACCTGGCTTCCGGAACAGTGCCTTCATCCTCTCTTCGTATATTGCCTAGCTCTATTTATTTAACACGTTCTCCAGTTTACTTTATGTCAAATGATGATGATTTACTTACTGTCTTTCTATGATCGGGATGAGTGCATTGGTACTGCACGAATCTCGATCCTCCCTTACTTATTGCTTTCTCTCCCTGTTGATTGCCTATGATTGCTGGTTTTAAGTTCATAGTTCGGCATCCTTTGTGGTACTTGCTATTTGGGGTCTGACCCCACTGGTTTTGCATGGCCAGGTTCTAATAGAAGAGCCCGAAGGATCTACCGCACCCTCTACTCGACGGTGACCAGCCGGAGCACCAGAGTGCCTCAGTGGGTTTCTTCTTCATTCTCCCACTGATATGTAAATTCTTCTCTTGTAACGTTTAGCCCCGAGCACGTGTTTAGCTCGTGTTTTGGTATTTTCTTTGATATTGTAGCCTACGGGCATAAACATGATATGTGTATTCTATACTATAGCTAGTCCTTATCATGTACGACTAATACTCTAGCTAGTCCTCAGTTCTGTGGTACTGGCTTCATGATCATTCATGTATATATGGTTCGGGATGCCTTACTATTGTATGTATGATGATCGTACTCTTTGCTCTTGTATAATTGTCTGTGATTGAGATACCTAGGATTGTTAAACCATAGGATTGACTGATGGCTTGTAGAGTAACCCCCATGTCTTGACAGCTTATACGTGATTTCAGAGTATTAACGTACTTTGGGATTGCGTAGCTAGCTATGTCTGCCCCCGCTCTCCGGTATTCTGGTTCTGGGACGTGACAGCTGGCTGTAAGTAAAAGAAAAAAAAAGTATGGATTGCCAATGGACATGTCTGTCCATTATCTATGCCCACGTGACGGAGTCCCATTAGACCACACCCCCCTCTCCGCTAGCTTCGGGTCCACCCATGCTAGTTCCAATGAAAATCTGTCACGTGGACGGGACAATGAACGCTCACGTCCATTGGCACTACATGTAATAGTATAAAAAAAACTCATTTAAGAAAGAAAATTAATTAAGAAACATGTACTAATAGTCGTTTCATAAGTAAAAAAAAGAGAGTCTCATTTAAGGTACTAGGAAATTTATTAATGAGAATATTCAATTACAATCAGTGGCGGATCTACATAGCGGACAATCGGGAGCGGGGCTCTCAATGATTTTTTTTTTTATATATATACTATTATACTAAAAAAAATTCAGAAACGTTGTCTCCGAACTCTTTTATAATTGTACTCAAGTGAATTGTACCTCAAGTGGCTCTTTTATATTTGTACCTCAAATGAATTGTAATCATAGATCTGCTAATGATTGCGATATGTATTTTGTGGTACTATTTTTATTTGTCCCGAGAGAGTACGTAAATCAACATGCTAAACTTTGGTTAGAGGACCCTTTATCAAAGTTAACTAACCAATGCCCCCCAATATATAGCTACATAGGTGTCTAAACAAAATTTTCGCTATAAAATGGGAATACTCTAAGAACACTGGCCACCACAACCCTAGAAGTGGGTGAGGAAAGGTACTAGGAAAAATAGCTGCATGGGACATGCAAGGCTGTAGCCATTCTCATTTCTCGAGACTCTTTAGTACTGGTATACTTTCTTCTTAGAAGGGACTTGAAAATTTCACATAAATTAAGGCTAGGAATCTTCGCCTTTGTTAATTTGGTTTAATGTTATGAACTTATGATTGACTATAATGTTATGAACTTATGATTGACTATAAATGTACACATACTTGCCATTGCCATTGCCATTGCCATTGCCATTGCTTATTTCTCTTCTCTCACATAGATTCTCATACATGGCTACCAACAAGTCTAACTATACTTGCACGCTTCTTCTTGTGCTGGTCATACTTTCTGCTAACCTTTTCTCGTCAGAAGGACGACGTTTAAATACTGCTCGTGGGAAGGTGGCGGGAGGTTCGGTTGCGCACGCCTCGGGCCGACGGAGCCTGGGCCTAATGGTAGCACTCAAGGATGCTTGGCCGTCGAAGCCCGGCCACAGCCCCGGTGTCGGTCATTCCGTCGAAGAGAAGAAGACGGACGAGGGTTAGGTCGATGATCAAGTGAATTTGTTGTGTTGTGTTTGTTAATGTGCTAAGTATATTTGTTTTTCGGAAATAATATTTTGTCCGCAGTTTATAACCGCGGACGTGACCGTCAGCCTACGTGATGGTCACCCATTGACCCTTCCGCTATTTCTGGATTCCACCCGAATCAGGAGACCAATGGCCGACAGTCACGTCGGCCGACAGTCACGTCCTCGGTTACAAACCGTTGGCAGCTCTGTTTGTTTTTTGTGAATTCCGTGCATGCGACTTCTTTTCAATATCCGGTTCCTTTCAGTTATGTTTATCTAGCAATGTCATATTGTCGACTTCTACGTACGCACACAAACATGTTGTTCAATTTGAATGGAATTCTTTGTAAGTCACGAATATTAGTAATGATCTCATGCATGTAATTAATATGTAACTAACAACATTTTATAAAGGTTGCAACACTGTGATGTGATGTGGTCGCTCCCATCCTCTACTCTGTGAAATTAATTCCTAGATGGGAGAACTCTACGGAAATCTCAACCCTTGAAATTAACGAAGTTGAATGGGATTGTCATGTCTGAAAAATCAATATTGTATCTAATTTGTTGTTTTCATGATATCAACAAATTCCAACCAGGTTTCCTATAAATCTAAGGGGGCGTTTGGTTCAAATTTTTTTGGTTTGGGAATGGATTTTGATTTCCTTACCCATGTTTGGTATGTTTAGGATTGGGAATGAGGAGGGAATAGGAGGGGCTTAGGAGGGAAAGCTATTCCCATTGACTTGGGAAAGCTATTCCCAAGCCCCCCGGGAATAGATTTGCTTTCCTAGGAATGATGCTTGACTATTTTGTTTGGACGGTTATACCCTCTTTTTATTTTCAAATTTTCAACTTCTATCCCAAACATATAGATCATCATGAAATTAATGAAAGGGTATTAAAGGAAAACTAAATAAATTAATATTTCTATTCCTTTGTAAACCAAACATGGAGATAAAAATTTTAAAATTTTTGAACTATCTATTCCCAACCTAACCAAACATGGATATGGGAATGTTGAATTCCTTTTCCATGGGAATGGAATTGAAAACTTATTCCTAGAAATACAAAAACTTGATCCAATTTCATTCCCATGGAAAAGAAATTCAACATTCCCATATCCATGTTTGGTTAGGTTGGGAATAGATAGTTCAAAAATTTTAAAATTTTTATCTCCATGTTTGGTTTACAAAGGAATAGAAATATTAATTTATATAGTTTTCCTTTAATACACTTTCATTAATTTCATGATGATCTATATGTTTGGGATAGAAGTTGAAAATTTGAAAATAAAAAGAGGGTATAACCGTCCAAACAAAATAGTCAACATCATTTTTAGGAAAGCAAATCTATTCTCCTAAGCCCCTCCTATTCCCTCCTCATTCCCAATCTTAAACGGATAAGGAATTCAAAATCCATTCCCAAGCCACAAAAACTTGAACCAAACGCCCCCCAAGGGTCATGGGATGTAGAGTTCTCTACTCTATTCTCCCACAGCCAATGTTGATGTGTGATGTGGACCGGCCAAAACCAGGAAATCTTCATTGTGGAGTTGTGGGGAGAACAAAATTATTCAACAACAATCTATTAATACAAGTTTTTTTTTTCCTTGAATTCTTTTATAGTAAAATGGAATTAAATTATGAACTATAACTTAGATGAGAAGGTATTATATATGTTAAAAAAAGAACTTAAAAAGTTGTGAGAAGGAATTACCTTTAAAACAACTTCATAAAATTAAATATCTATATTGTTTCCAATAATTAAAGTTTTAACCTATAACCTTCACTACCTACAATAATAACTCAACCATTGAGTGTCCAAGTTTGAATATTATATATCATTTTAATATAAAAAATTTTGATACATTAGTTTTTAGAAAATTAATTATAACTCAATGAAAACTGACCTCCCCGTCCCTTCCCTTCCCTCCCCCCTTCCCCCCTTCCCCCCTCCACCCCCCACCCCTCTTGGCCGACGCACACAAGATTCACAATCCTAACATAGTGATTATATCAGAGAAATAGTGTTGTGGTGTTCGTTGTTTTACGAGCGTAGGTAAGATGCATACTTGATGTAGTGAAAAACTCCAAAAATAATTTTTGTTGTCTATTAACTCCCGCCATAATTGGAAGGAGTAATCCACTTTTCCATGGAGTTGAACTTATCTAATTGTGATGCGCTATGTCTCCATATGCTGAATACCAGAACCATGTAAAAAGATTATTTGTATTAATAATCAACCTCTCTACAGGCAGGCTGAGCCACATCCATTTACAGTCCCAAATTTGCTATATCATACTCAATATTATGAATAACCCCAATCATAGATGTCTGAGTGCTCTAAAAATGCAAGCATTTCACTCCCTCCAGATATATCAAACAGCAGCTGCAAGTCGAATCCGATATATTGCGGGGGGCCGTCCGAGCACAGGTCTCGGGTTCGAATTTCCCCTGGACGACTGGGTGGCTTTGAGCCACAGTCCAGCTTGAAGAAAGGACACACACACACACACACACACACACACACACATATATATATATATATATATATATATATATATATATATAGGAGGGATATTGCACCAAGGTTTATTGTACCATTTAATCTCAACCGTACAATCCATATTATCATGCAGTTGTAAAACATGATGACATCATGGTGACATATATATATATATATATATATATATATATATATATATATATATATATATATATATATATATTGGCTATCCAATGAGCACATGTATATATATATATATATATATATATATATATATTGGCTATCCAATGAGCACATGTATATATATATATATATATTGGCTATCCAATGAGCACATGTACTAGTTGAGCAAATATATTTGTAGCCGTAAGATTTAGTTCAAATTAAATTTACCCATTGATAATATTAGTATTTATTTAAGGAATGTTATGACTGATTGACAATAAAAACAATACTAATATATGATAATATCTTATTTAGAAGGTAGTAATCAAAACAATACTAATGCTCTTTATGATGTCGATCGAAGAGCACTAGACATGCCGATACTCGGCTCTTAAGTTGCAATTCAAAACTCCATAACTATAAAAAAGATGGACCTAAAAATTTGTCTAAAAGAAATGTGTGGAGGGAACGCCAAGCTACTACTGACAAGATCATGGAAGAGTGGTTCATCGACAAAGTACAGAGACGACGATCCTCTGCCGAACAAGATTTACATAGTCATTTCAAAAATTAGTATGACCTAATAACAAGAAAATAATGAGACTTCAGAGAAATAATTTCCAAAAATGTCTGCAGAGAGTTGTTTATGTAGCAAACAAACTTGTATTCACTTTCCTTTTGAACTAGAATGATAAGAAAGTAGTTCATATTCAATATTTTCATTGCCATTGAGTATAAATGTGACACAAGTTTGGAGCCATCAAAATATGTTGTTATTCATAAATTGCTCTTTTTGAATCATCTTTGGTCAATTTTGAAGCACATAAAGGTCACTTCTAAAGTATATTTTGTAGTACAAAACGTAATTTAACACTTGTATTGTCAGATACTTTTTTGAAGTGGTTCCGATGTGTTTTAAAATTGACGAACGTTGTTTCAAAAGAATAATTTGTAAAATTGGGATGCCAAAATTGAATAGTGAAAAGTTAAGATGTCAAGCACGCTCATGTCGAAATTTATGTAAGACCTTTGTATTTATTGTTATTTTCATTCATTGTTAACGTATATCTTCTATCTTCTACTACAAACAAGTTTCTTCCTTCACTTGAAAGACTCGAGTCGCTCGATAAACAGATGGAATGTCTCGTCGCGGTCCAGCAAGCTCACCCTCGTATGTATATCGAACGCCGAAGCACTTCTAGCTTCTAGTTAAGATCTTGTGACTCTTTAGAAATTCCAAGCAATCTTCGTTGTCAGCTTTGGCTAACATGTATATTATAAGATTAAAAAAAAAATCGTGCATTTATCACACTTCATTAAATCTACATTAGCTGGAACGGAAGGAATCGTCTCTCCGGTGAATGTGCAAGCTTCCGGTGGGTACTTCGGTAGGCTGAACATACCCGCCACGGCAACTACCTCCCTCAGCTTCTCCCACCTTTCGACCAATTGTGTCGTCCATAGTTGAAAAACTTCATGGCAGGCTCAGGCTCCGGGGAGCTCGTAGCCATCGAAGACCACTCTCAGGATCTTCGCGGCTCGGAACTACGAATCCTTAGACACTCCGACTGTGTTGAGCTCGATAAACTTGGTCATCTTCTTCGCAACTACTAATGTGGCCTTCCCTGAGCCGAGTACCGGCATGTCCGGTGATCGTTAACACCGTGAAGAGCATTATGTGGTGGTCGGTCGGTCCGATGATGGCGGTGTATTGTGGCCAGTATAGGCCTCGTCATTTTTGTGAAGAAGTTAAGTAAATCAAAACAGATTCTTTACTTCCCTCTGAACCAGAAATTCTCCTCATTCCTACGTAACTTCTTCAGAGAAGGAGAGCGGTTTTGGTTTAGATTATCAATCATAACATTCCTTAAATAAATACTAATATGATCAATGGGTATATTTAATTTGAACTAAATCTTACGGCTACAAATATATTTGCTCATTTGCTCAACTAGTACATGTGCTCATTGGATTTGCTCATTTGCTCAACTAGTACATGTGCTCATTGGATAGCCACTCTATATATATATATTTTTTGTAACCAGGTAAATTATTTCTGGAATCGCTCCCACTGGAATTCGAACTCCTGACTACTCGGACCACATGCATCTCTCTTAACCACAAGGCTAGAGGTCATTTGCACCACTATATATATATATATATATATATATATATATATATATATATATATATATATATATATATATATATATATATATATGGCTCAATTGCTTCGGTGGTACTCCAAGTTATACCCTATTAACAATAAAGTACCTAATGTATTATTCCTTACTTAAAAGTAACACACCTTATAATTAAGGTGTATCACAGTCCCTGTACCAACTTTCCGTCAAGTTGCTACCGGAAATGGGCTCAATTACTTCGGTGGTACTCCAAGTTTTACCCTATTAACAATAAAGTACCTAATGTATTATTCCTTACTTAAAAGTAACACACGTTATAATTAAGGTGTATTACAGTCCATGTATCAACTTTCCGTCATTTTCGAATCTCACTTTGTTTCTCTTTATTACCAAAACACTAAAATTTGAAAAACCTCGAAGTAGAGTAGAGCAACATTAGAGGAAAATCCTAACCAGTAGTTATTATTATGAAAATTCTAAAGTAATTTATTGTGTAAACCATACAATAATTTATTGTGAAAACCCTAAAATAAAAGAAGAGCCGATCCTAAAAATATTTATGCTGACAAAATTGCAGCAAATGAAGCAAGTGAAATGGAATGGGATCTTGCGAAGATCCCATATTATTGCGAAGGAACTTCTCTGTGCAAATTATTCACTGCAAATACACCTTGGAATCGTGGGCGCCAATTTTTAAAATGTGCAAAGGAGGTAGGATGTGATTTTTGGTGTTGTACTGATGAACTTGGTTATGTCGTTGCGAAGCCGGATTTTGCAAAATACGAACATCAAAGGTGCCTAGGAGCTTAGGTCAAAAATTTTACTGTTGTCCATTATAGTGTAAGTGAAACATACTTTTCTTTGTACATTAATATAAATTAATTATTATTTTTTGCTATTAATGTGTAACTTACAATTGTAATTTCTTTCTTCAATACGTGTAGAGGAAAAATTCCGGTTGTGAATACATTAGGTACTTTATTGTTAATAGGGTATAACTTGGAGTACCACCGAAGTAATTGAGCCCATTTCCGTTAGCAACTTGACGGAAAGTTGGTACAGGGACTGTGATACACCTTAATTATAACGTGTGTTACTTTTAAGTAAGGAATAATACATTAGGTACTTTATTGTTAATAGGGTATAACTTGGAGTACCACCGAAGCAATTGAGCCATATATATATATATATATATATATATATATATATATATATATAATTTTTTAGTATACTATTTTAAATCTCGTAAATGCTAATATATAAGTCTTCCAAATTAGCATGAAATTGAGTTATGAGTTTCCTTTTGTTTTCCTTTGGATCAACCCAACCCAACCCAAACCAAAGGTTAAGGTTATCGGTAGATATGCTTTGGTCCTTGGTTTATACTTATCCATCAAAATCTTTCATCTTATTTTCTATTTGTAAGCATCATTTTCTTAAAGAAATCCTAAAATCTTCTTTCCTATCCCCCCTCAAACCAAGCCATACGATTAGCTGGTTTGTGATGAGAACATTGGTCGGTTTGTCAACCTATTCAGTTTTCACTATTGAATTCTTTACTTTCCACTTATGCATGCGTTTGAAGAATATTATATTACATGCGTTTTGTTTAAGAAAAAAGTTGGAAAATAAATGGATATGATGCAATTGTGATTTTCATGGAGTGAGAGAGGCCAAGACACATATCTCACATATAGAAAGACAAAGAAAATAGAGGGAGAAGAAGAAGATGAAGAGAAATTAGGGAGAAGGGAGAGAGGCAGAGAGGGTTATTTGATGAATTTTTTTGGGAGAAGAGGGGTTGAAAGAGTTCTAATGGAGTTTGGTGAGTATGATAATGGAGGAAAAATGGTTAGTTGAAGAAAAAATGGTTAGTTGAAAATTTTGAACAATTATAGGGGGCAAAAATGATCAACAAGTACATGCACGTCACCGTTAAGTATAACACTATTCTTTTTTTACATGTGCTAATTTAACCAAGGGGCTCATAACTCCATTTTTTATTTATTTATGAGATATATTATCAATTCACAAAATTTGCTTTTTTAATTGAAAATATATTAGATTTGCATAACATATGCCAAATCCCTTCTTCTAAATCCATGAAAGCGTGAATATATACTTGTCGGAAGGTAAAACACTGAAACAATTTTTTCTTTTCTTTTTACATTTTTGAGTATGGGGTTGGGAGTTTTTTTCTTCTATCTTCTTCTTATTATTATTATTTCGATGCTTGGAAAATTTTTGGACCATTACCATACCATGATTTTTCACAGGCTCGTAATAATAGTCAACCTTCAAAAAATAAAAATAAAAATAAATAAATAGTGTGTTCTACCGTCTCTCCTCCAAATATAATTGTTTTCGGGAATTCAGGCAACATTCATGCTTTGTGTTGAAAAAAGTTATAGGGTTCTAGTCAACACTTGGTTCATATATATATTGTTACTTTAAATCAAAGTTTTGCAAAAGTAAGAACATTTTACGAAGAAACGAACAAGATCCACTTAAGTACAAATGCTATATAGAAAAAAAAATATATCTTCTTCGAGTTGCTTGGTTGTCCCTAATTTGAAATATCATGCTACATTGTAAGTATCTTATTTTGTTGTAAAATGTTGCAGTATTTGCAAATTAATTGTTTAAAAATATATAATTAAGATTTTTTTGTTGCAACATTCATTATCGTAACTTTTAGATTCACTATTTTGATCATGACTTTTGCGGTAGTGAATGAAGATAGAATTTGTAGATGCGTATAATAAGAGCATCTCCAACCCTATTATGAGTTTAGAAAAAATGGTTGCTACATAAAAATGACAAGCTTTCATTTTAAAAATCCTTCTCCAATGCAAATGTAGAATAAATCATGAAGTTGACATGACAATGACATGACAAGGACAATGTGAAGTTGGTTGTCTAGATCTAGACAATGAACTTCACAATGACTTTGCCTCAACATCATCAATTATGAATAGAAATATTTATATATAAAAAATGAAGAAGTGGAAGAGTTGTCTTGCAAGTTGAAAAAAAAAATACTTTTTATTGTCTTCTCAATACTTTTGCATTGGAGAACACTTTTTTTTATAGCATCTCAAACCCTATTGTGAGTTCAGAAAAAAATGGTTGCCACATAGGAATGACAAACTTTCATTCCAAAATTTTTTCTCCAATGCAAATGTAGAATAAAACATGAAGTTGACATGGCAAGGAGAATGTGAAGTTTGTTGTCTAGATCTAGACAATGCACTTCACAATGACTTTGTCTCCACATTATGATCAATTATGAATAGAAATATTTATAAAAAAGTTGAAGAAGCGGAGGAGATGTCTTGGAAGTTGGAAAAAAATACTTTTTATTGTCTCCTCAATATTTATACTTTTGCATTGGAGAGAGTTTTTCTATCTCATTGTCTTTTGAGATATAATTTTGCCACATAAACAAGACATTGTCTTGTGGCTCATGCCACATAGGAGTCACCTAAGACTCACAACACTTAACAAGACAATATTGTTGGAGATGCTCTTAATTAAATGTTAATGTTAGTGATGTTGGGCCCATTAATTTATGTCATGATAAAAATTGCTATAGTGGAAAGAAGTGTAAGAAATAGGGACAATTTGTGCCCATTTTTTAGTTATGTGTTATATATATATATATATATATATATATATATATATATATATATATATATATATATATATATATATATATGCACGTGTGTTGTAAGTATTTTATACTACTTTAGAAAGCAAACTGTTGTTTCATAATTTTTTTTAGTACGTAAAAAGAGCAAATATGTTGTTTCATAATTTTTTAGTACGTAAGAAGAGCAAACAACATACTCCCTTAAATTTTTATATACATAATTATCTAACTATTCATGTTAAACTTAATGAGCAATTTTAATTTCTAAACATATATAACAATATTTTTGGAATAAAAAATCCAGAATGAACTTTCAGTTTTTCTTATTATATATAGGGCTAGTTAGACTTTGAGTCACATAAATATTCGAAAATTAACGTTTGGAAATTTTGTCTTGAGAAAGCGGTTGACTGCAAAATATGTTAATAAATATTTTAGGATCAGTTAGACTTAGGACCCGAAAAACATTCTTGTGCTTCTTAGGTTCAAATTCAATTTATTTATTAACATATTTTGGATGGTCAACACGAGTTAACCGTCATCTTATGATCCAAATTCTAAGATGAAAACATCTTTAGGACCAAAATGCCAATTTTTGAATATTAGTTGAATCCAAAGTCCAATTAACCCTTATATATAGTATTTTTTTTTTTTTCCATTTATATACTCAACTACAGAATTTTATATTTAATGGCTTGTGATCTAACTCTAGTTAACGTTTGACTTGCTGCACGTTGAATGTGCGTGTTTTGATTCTCAATTCCTCTATGGCATTCCATAGTCAATGCACGTTTGGACCGGGCTCTGAAATTAATTGTTATGCATTAAAACTAGCCTCAATTATTTAATAAGCCAAATCATGAATTTATCTACATATTTTTCAAAAGTTTAGGACAAAATGGATACACTATGTCGTAAGGCAAAAACTCTAACACACGGAGATATAATGAAGTATATTATAAGCTACAAGTGCACATTTACAAGCTATTCCAACCTCTCTTTATATAGGGAGAGAGGTTGGGGGTTATGAAGAAACGAAGGGCCAAAGGTCATGTAGGTTACAAGAATATGAATGTGTAGAGACATATGAGTTACAACACTCCCCCTTGGCTCTCCAGAAATTCTGCTTGTAAACATCTCTGAGTTTCTTCGTCGAAGGACAAAAGAGTACACACAGGTCAGTGTGATGGGGTAAACTAACCATTGCAAAGGTGCCTCGTCAAAACCTTGTCAGGGAAAACCCAGTGGAAAAAACCGCTGATCGAAGGACAAAAGAGTACACGATGGTTTAGAAGTATACAACTGGATACTCCCCCTGATTATAATAATCCTTAGTGAATAAGAGATTTGAACTGTGTCTCGTTAAAAACCTTGCCAAAGAAAATCCAGTGAAAAAAACTTTGGTCGAAGGGAAAAAGAGTACACAAGCATACATCAGGATGCTTCCCTTTTCACTTGCACTCGACAGGGTGCGGGATATACGTACAACAGGACATTTTGGGGGCGCTCGTTGGGGCGCTCCCCCTCACATGCACACAACAGGGTGCAGGAAACATGTTTCACTTAGGCTAGCTCTGAAAGCTTCCTAAGTCCAATCGCTCTGACATGTTTCTGGAACGAGTGTTTTGACAGTGACTTGGTGAACAAGTCTGCACGGTTATTCTCTAATCCAATGTGTTGCACTTTAATCTTCTGAAGCGCTTGTTGTTCATGTGTAAAGAACAACTTGGACGATATGTGCTTGGTAGCATCCCCTTTGATATAACCATGTTTCGCTTGATCAATAACAGCGGTATTGTCCTCATAGACGACAACAGGTTCATCTGGATCATATGGAAGATCACATGTACTTCGAATATGGCCAATAACAGCTCGAAGCCATACATACTCTCTAGTCGCCTCATAGAGCGCGAGTAGCTCAGAGTGGTTCGTTGAAGTAGCCACTAAGGTCTGTTTGCGAGACCTCCAAGAAATTGTCGTATTTTCAATGGTAAAGACATAACCAGATTGGGAACGCCCCTTGTGCGGATCAGATAAGTATCCCATATCGACGTAGCCAACAAGGGTCGCGTTGATTCGAGTGCCAAGAGCGTTGGACTCACTCAAAACCGCGTAGGGATAGAACAAGCCTAAGTCCGTAGTACCCTTAAGGTAGCGAAAAATATCTTTTATGCCATTCCAATGGCGACGTGTTGGCGCGGTGCTGTGTCGAGCTAGACAATTCACAGAAAACGAGATGTCCGGTCTAGTACATTGGGCCAAGTACAATAAAGCGCCTATTGCACCCAGATAAGAGCACTCAGGACTCAATATCTCTTCGTCGTCCTCCTTTGGACGGAATGGGTCCTTAGTAATGTCTAGAGAGCGGACGATCATGGGAGTAGCGGACGGCTTAACGTCAAAATGACTAAAGCGTCTCAACACCTTTTGGGTGTAGTTCGCTTGATGGACAAGAATTCCATTTTTACGGTGGTCGATCTGCATGCCGAGGCAAAATCGTGTCTTTCCAAGATCCTTCATCTCGAATTCCCTCTTCAGGATATCAGCAGTTTCTGACAAGTCTTTTTCGGTTCCTATGAGATTCATGTCATCTACATAGACCGCGATGATTGCGTATCCTGAAGTGGATTTCTTTATGAACACGCATGGACAAAGTTCGTTATTAACGTATCCCAAACCGATCAAGTATTCTCTTAGACGGTTATACCACATTCGTCCGGATTGTTTCAATCCATATAGCGAACGCTTCAGTCTAATCGAGAACGCGTTCCGTGGTCGGGAACTACTTGATTCAGGCATCTTTAGTCCTTCAGGGACTCTCATGTATATCTCTGTGTCCAGATCCCCGTAGAGATAGGCTGTGACCACATCCATGAGCTGTATATTCAGTTTTTCGAAAACTACTAAACTGATTAAGTAGCGGAACGTTATGACGTCCATTACGGGAGAATACGTCTCCTCGTAATCAATTCCAGGGCGTTGTGAGAAGCCTTGAGCCACAAGGCGAGCCTTGTATCGCACAATCTCATTTCTCTCATTACGCTTCCTTAGGAAAACCCATTTGTGACCAACTGGTTTAACATTGGGTGGTGTTGGAGCAACAGGTCCAAACACGCTTCTTTTCGCTAAGGAGTCTAGTTCAGCCTGGATTGCTTGTTTCCATTGTGACCAGTCCGTTCGTCGTTGACACTCGACAACACTACGCGGTTCCATGTCATCATTGTTCATAATGTCAGTGGCCACTGAGTATATGAACACATCATCGATGACAGTTTTGTTTCGTTTCAAAATATCGTCTAAGCTAGCATACTCGACGGATATTTCGAGGTTATCGGCATGATTAGGAATAGGCGTTTCATCTGGAACACGCTCTTCTAATACATCGCCGTGATCCTTAATGATCTCATGTGGCAAAACGCTTTTAACAAGATTTCTCCGCTTCCGGGGCAGAACATCTTTGGAACCAACCGGTCTTCCCTTTTTCTTGGGAATAACGGCGGACTGGACGGCCGATGGCATCGTCCTTTGCTCGGCGGGTTCGACCGGAGCAACATGTTTCACAGGAACATGGCGTCTCTCAGGGACGTCTATCCTTGCAGGCACATTTGCAGCAGGTATAATTGATCTCGTGACTTTTGCTAGGTCGCTAAATGCGTCTGGCATTTGATTTACAATATCTTGCAGACCTAGAATCCTCTGCACTTCCTTATCACTATGTGTAGAGGGGGGATCATGATGAGCAAAAGCGGGCACATGCCACGCTAATTCACGTCGTTCCTCATCAACGTTAGCGTACATTTCTCCCCCTAACGACGGGAAGATTGCCTCATCAAAGTCACAATCCGCGTGTCTCGCGGTAAAGAGATCGCCTGTCAAGGGCTCTAAATAGCGAATGATGGACGGGGAGTTATAACCGACATATATTCCCCGTCGCTTCTGAGGTCCAAATTTTGTACGCCTTATCGGCTCAATTGGAACATTGACTATGCACCCAAACACGCGTAAATGTGAGATGTCAGGCTCACATCCAGTAACCAGCTGGTACGCGGAAAGTGGTTGGGTGGCCATGGGCCTCAGATGGACCAAATTTGCAGCGTACAAAATTGTATAGCCCCATGCAGATAGTGGGAGTTTGGTGCGCATAACCAAGATCCGCGCTATCACTTGCAGTCGCTTTATAAAAGCTTCCGCTAGGCCATTTTGGGTATGAACATACGCAACAGGGTGTTCAAGATTTATTCCCAAAGTCATGCAATAATCATTGAAAGTCTTCGATGTAAACTCCGCGGCATTATCAAGTCTAATAGACTTTATCGGATAATCAGGATGATGAGCCCTTAACTTAATGATCTGGGCGAGGAGTTTAGGAAACGCTGCGTTTCGGGTGGACAACAACACTACGTGTGACCATCTAGTCGATGCATCAACCAAAACCATGAAGTATTTAAATGGTCCGCATGTTGGTTGGATTGGTCCACAAATATCTCCATGAATTCTCTCAAGGAATTGGGAAACCAATCTCGTAGGTTTCACATGGAGTGGCTTGAGATTCGTCTTCCCAATCGAGCAGGCTTGGCATAGGCTTTTCGGATTTATAACGAAATTCTTTCCTCCAAGAGGATGCCCATGTGATGCATTCATAGTACGAAGCATCGTATTTTGACCCGGATGACCCAGCCGGTCATGCCATAGCATAAAAGTCCTCTCATCAACTGGCGCTCGGCGAATGATGAGATTACTCTCGATGTGTTGTATCGTAGTGAGATACAAACCACTTGAAAGACTTTTCAACTTCTCCATGATACGCTTTTGGCCGTACTGAGTGGAGGTAATGAAAAGATACTCGAAGCCATGTTCTCGAGCAGTTTCAACATGAAATCTGTTTTCTCGAATATCCTTAAAACTCAGTAAGGTACGACTGGACCTTGGAGAATATAAGGCCTCTGATACTTCAACGGGAGTACCATTGGACAACGAAAAATGGGCTTTGCCAAAACCTTGAACAAGGGTTGAGGGTCCCGAAATGGTTGTCACTGAGGTTACTTTAGGCGTATAGGAGATAAAGTATGATTTATCTCTCAAGATAGTGTGAGTCGTTCCACTATCAACCAGACAATCCACTGCCCCGTGGTCCATGCCTATAAGTAAAGAAAATTAAAGTTTGTCACACGTTTGAGGAAAGTGCTCGAAATAGAACTTTAATTTATCGAAAAAACAGAAAATACAAACCACCAAAAGTTTCATGACTTAAATCAAATATAGATAGATAATGGAGATTCATTCTTCCATTTCTGCTACAAAATCGGGGGTCTCAAGATTTAGATTTTCGCACTCGTTAACCAGATTTGCTTCGGCCCAGCGCCCCTTGTGATAGTTATAAACTTCTTGGGGGTCGCCCTGCATGTAATGCCCCGCTCCGCCTTAGCGGAACGCCGATTCCAAACGACAAGTACAACGACTCAAACGAGTCGTCGACTCGAAGAGTTGCTTCGACCCGATGAAGTATCGATGAAGAATCGATGCAAGGCTTACATTGGCCCGTCAAGATGAATCCAGACATAGACTTTCAAAGGCGCGCTCGGAGGATCGCTCGGCCGATGCGAACATCGCTAAGGTGGGTGGCTCCGATGAACCCGTCTATGCTTAGCCTAGACACATAACAAAACGGACACATTCACGAGAATCGCTAGGCGATAACATCTTGCATGCTAATAAATGACTCAACGCACCTAGCTAAGGGAGTAATCCCAACTTGTATGCTTGCATAGAATATGGAAAGGAATATGGAAAAATACGAGAACTCTCGCACCGCGCTCCCCGCTCGTGCTAAGGCACAAGCTTGCGTTCAACAATGAAACAATAAATGGTTTACAACAATGAAATTGAAGACTATCGACATAGTCGTTCCGAGTAGAGTATAGCGACATTGAAAGGCTATGGGACCGATGGGTCGCCAAGGCGACTCCCGCACGAGGAGTTGCGTAATGCTTGAATGAATAAATCAACGAATCAATGAATGAAATGAATGAATATGTGAATGAATCAATGAACGAATGAACAAGTGAAAGAAAGAAAGAAAAGGAAAGGAAACTTGAAAAGATAAGAAAAGAAAGAAGGATTAGCGACAGGTGTGACGGGCACGTGCATCGGGGCTCGCTACCCGCGCTGCACGGACGCCAACCTGGTCGATAACGTAAGATGGCTAAGGGTTAGCCTATGGCTCAAGGACAGCCGTTAAGTTAAAAATGATAATAAAATACGAAATGGTCGTGGACAAACGGTACGAGCGAGGGGTGGCGTATGCTGTGCCGTAGAGAAAGGGATTCCGCGGCACTGTCAAAGTGTGAAGGACTAGCCGATCCGGACGGAATCAAAAAAGGGGCTTACGGACGACCCGGGTGGGGGGCTTGGCCACAACGGGAAACGTAAGTGCGGGGTATTTTCAAGATAATATCAGGGTGCACCAGCCGCACAGCATGATAGGTGAGGAAAATACCAAGGGGAATATGTCCAGGATGGCTTGTAAAGCCAGCGACCGGTGCATATAGAGTTAAGTGGGCTTTGCTGGTGGCCATCCACGCGCAAGTCCTTGCATTGAAATCAAAGTAGTCTAAGTTAAATGAACAAGTGCCTACTGAATGACTTGAAATGTGCCACTCCAAACAATAATGAAGTACTTCGTACAAATAAGTTAAAGAACGCGCCTACGTTATGTTATTTTCACATGAATTGTTGTCTAACTTGGTTTACTTGAACAGGGAAGGCCGGACGGTAAGTATGGGTAAGTCGTACATGTATTTCCATGCGACACTCGAGTTCGGTAACACGAGATAGGCTATGCAATATGCCATGAAATTGATCCTAAGGCAAGATTAGAAAGACAATAAATGATAGAGATGCACAAAAGATTATAGAACGTGTTTGGTAATGATGGCATTGTGGGCGAGCCAGCCTCCCCACCAGTGCATAACAATGTACTGATAACCCCACAGTATGCTTGCAGGATAGCAGGAGACGCCGGCGGGTGCGGAGCTTCCGTCGAACGTGTCAAGGCGCGGAGCCAACTCTGGGGCCTTGGAACGTTGCAAGAAGCTGAAGCACCCTATACAGGACATAATGTATCGGAACATCGCCATGTATCCTTCCATGTTGTAAGCCATTTGGCACGCCTTTTATGTTTCAGAGAGAGAGAGAGCTTGAGCGACTTGTAATATCGGCCTAGCGCCGCTTGTAAACTTGTTGAATATCAATAAAGAATTTGGTTTCGCTTCAATTGTGTTCATTTATATTCCGCTGCAAATGGGGACACTCTGTGCGACTCTGTGGCCTAGAACTCAAATCGGCCGTTTCTGGACTTGGCCTTGCACGGGCGCAACCTAGGCCCGTGCGGCATCACGCCTTAGCGAGGACGATCGCTCCTACGGGAGCGGGGCGTGACAGTTTGGTATCAGAGCACGGCTTTACGTCCTTGGACTTCATTTCGATTCTCTCAGTTTTGAAAGCTCGTTGAAACAAAAGAAATGTACGCTCTCTCTCATTATGCCTCGGGATGTTCCATACAATAAGTCTAATACTTTCAAAAGCTCGTACGATTACTCGGTTGGACGGGATCGATAGGCGAAGGCCTTTGTGCCACCATGACGGACTTGAGTTGGAAGGAACCGATGCTAAGAGTTAGCAAACGCAGTGCGTGCTGGAATGAGCTTACACTGATAGCAAACGAGTACACGAGACCTAAGTATAGTTCGAACGGGATGGTCATGCACGCAGCCTTTTGGCTAAGTTGTGCGGAGTATCGCGCACCTAGACTCTTTGGTGCAAACGAGTTGCGAACGAGAATAAGTGAGCGTGCAAACTTGAATGTAGTCCGTACGGGATAGTTATGCGGCATAACTTAGTCCGCGTGTCGCGCACCTCGACTTTTGGTGCAATCGAGTTGCGAGCGATATCAAGTACCGCTCGGTCGGGAACGAAGCTACACTTAGAGTGTATATCGAGAGGAACGATATCAAACTAACGCTTAGGCGTGCACGAAAGATTGACTTAGATTTTGTGGATTAACACGAACGACTTAGTACGCCGAGGCGACGTGATACGATTACGCTAGAGATTCGTCGAACGAATCTAAAGGATATCTTAGCGCATGACGCGAACGCGATTGAGGACTAAATAGGATGGCTTGAACCCGAGTGGTGTATGTGATAGCTTCAAAGAAGGATAAGAGTGAGTGTCGACGACTAGTCAAGTGGCTCGAACCCTGAGTGGTGTATGGACGTTATAGAAATTGTTCGAGCGAGACTAAAGGATTTACGGATAGAACGGGTATGTCGGCGAGGCGATGCGACCGCGCAAAGCCTTAGAACGCGTCACGCTTAGTTGGTCGTGACTTCGAATGTCCCGAACGAGATATCGTTCGGATAACTTGTCGTTAGGCAACGCGAGTTAGAAAATGAATGGTCTGGATCGAGGAAACTTAGAGGATCGCGCGTACGATTTTGGATGGATTTAAATGAAGTGTGACTTGGGTTTGAAATTGATCTTGAATATCGAGGAAATTATGGAATATCCAACTCGGACAATAGCATCAGTCGCACGACTCGAAATTGGTTGCAAAGGAAGATCGTCAGGTTACGCATATCGTCGATGGTATTGAGGCGTATCAAAGATCGATATGCGATAACCCGGGGGCACTCTGACTCGGCGAATGACGATCGTGCAAATGTTACTGTTCCGTTGGATGCTATACTTGAGTTGTAAAAGAATGTGTCGAGGAAAAGATAGACTTGGCTCGAGGATTATGCTTGGATTTGCTTCGTTGATAACCACAACGTTGACGTTCTTGTCTTATGCGAGCGCAACTCCAGCCTCGCACATGCGTCACGCCGGATTATGACGATCACTCCGCGTGAGCGCTGATATGGTGATTCATACAGCGGGAGTGATTGAACTTGGATGGCGTGACAATCTGATTGCTTCGACTTGTGGTTTGACGCGAAGGTGGACTCGAGATTAAATTGTGTGCTTGAAGAATTGAACTTGAGGATTGAGTAGGTCCAATCCGCGTATCGAGAATGGGTTAGTCTAAAACTCAAACAAAAAGTTACGCCCCGATGAGAATGATTATTCCACGGGAGCGTTGCATGGTGATTCATGACCCGCCGTGGATAATCGAACTCGCGTGAGATTGGGGTGCAATGTATTGTCGAGCTGGATGACCTCGTGATCGAATACATGAATTGGTTAGAACTGGTGATTGAGTAGAAATGAATATGGGCAACGTAAGTCTTGATGCGAATTAGGTGATCATGCTCGATGTTTAGAAATCTGAGTGACGCGAGCTTGGGTAGAAACTCCCGTACAAACGAACAAATGGTTTGACCATAGGATTTGGGGCGAGCGTCGTGCAACGACCTTGCATGATGAGCCGCGGACTTGACGTGTAACTATGACCTTGTGAGCTGACCTAGCGGATAGGCGGACGACCCTATGCCGAGTGATTGAACTTGTGCGATTGACTTTAAAGTATCGTCTGGACGGACGATAGACTTGTGGCAGCGAGACTTAGAGTAGGACGGGGAACAGGGAGTGTGCGTGAACGGCAATGAGATTGGCCCCAAACGAAGGGAATGAAAGGGATGGATGTTGCGCAAGTAATATCGGAATAACAAATTGAATCATTGGTCGGAAGACGTACTCGATGATAGTGCAATACTTGGTTAAATCGGACGGAAATTACATAGACTTGGTCGACCCCGCTAAAGAAATCATACTGATTTCGTGGACAATAACGCTTGAGAAGCGAATCGAATCGTCTCGAGGACCGAGATAAACGATAGGTGATATACACATGAGTTCGGTTTTAAATCGAAGTTAGTAAAACGATCGGCAAATCGAAACTATCATGAGTAGCTTGTCCGACTTCGCTAGTCGCTAAGCTTGGTTGAAATGTACGTATTCGGGGGACGCCTTGAATCCATGCACGATCCAAACTCAGCGATATGATGAACTCGAATGCAGCTGCAAGTGGGTGTTGCGATGCGCATAAATGAAAGTAAGTTTGTCTCAGCCTACGACACTCGTATTTGACGAATTTCAACGCACCTCGTACGACCGTTTCAGTCCCATGATATGTCAAAAAGCAACCGAGTCGAAGAAACACTTGAATTGAATAAGTGCCATCAACTCTAAAATGAATGAAAAAGTTATTCAATAAAATCGACCAAACGTACGCGATGCGAAACTTGGTAGGATATCGAATATAGTTCGGTGCCATAGAACGATAGAGCCGTTCGATAGGGATTGCCTAAGAAACACGATGACGCGAGTTAGGGAACGGTAGGATGACCTGCACTCAGGAAGTCTCGAGGACGAGACTTGTTTTGAGTGGTGTATTATGTAATGCCCCGCTCCGCCTTAGCGGAACGCCGATTCCAAACGACAAGTACAACGACTCAAACGAGTCGTCGACTCGAAGAGTTGCTTCGACCCGATGAAGTATCGATGAAGAATCGATGCAAGGCTTACATTGGCCCGTCAAGATGAATCCAGACATAGACTTTCAAAGGCGCGCTCGGAGGATCGCTCGGCCGATGCGAACATCGCTAAGGTGGGTGGCTCCGATGAACCCGTCTATGCTTAGCCTAGACACATAACAAAACGGACACATTCACGAGAATCGCTAGGCGATAACATCTTGCATGCTAATAAATGACTCAACGCACCTAGCTAAGGGAGTAATCCCAACTTGTATGCTTGCATAGAATATGGAAAGGAATATGGAAAAATACGAGAACTCTCGCACCGCGCTCCCCGCTCGTGCTAAGGCACAAGCTTGCGTTCAACAATGAAACAATAAATGGTTTACAACAATGAAATTGAAGACTATCGACATAGTCGTTCCGAGTAGAGTATAGCGACATTGAAAGGCTATGGGACCGATGGGTCGCCAAGGCGACTCCCGCACGAGGAGTTGCGTAATGCTTGAATGAATAAATCAACGAATCAATGAATGAAATGAATGAATATGTGAATGAATCAATGAACGAATGAACAAGTGAAAGAAAGAAAGAAAAGGAAAGGAAACTTGAAAAGATAAGAAAAGAAAGAAGGATTAGCGACAGGTGTGACGGGCACGTGCATCGGGGCTCGCTACCCGCGCTGTACGGACGCCAACCTGGTCGATAACGTAAGATGGCTAAGGGTTAGCCTATGGCTCAAGGACAGCCGTTAAGTTAAAAATGATAATAAAATACGAAATGGTCGTGGACAAACGGTACGAGCGAGGGGTGGCGTATGCTGTGCCGTAGAGAAAGGGATTCCGCGGCACTGTCAAAGTGTGAAGGACTAGCCGATCCGGACGGAATCAAAAAAGGGGCTTACGGACGACCCGGGTGGGGGGCTTGGCCACAACGGGAAACGTAAGTGCGGGGTATTTTCAAGATAATATCAGGGTGCACCAGCCGCACAGCATGATAGGTGAGGAAAATACCAAGGGGAATATGTCCAGGATGGCTTGTAAAGCCAGCGACCGGTGCATATAGAGTTAAGTGGGCTTTGCTGGTGGCCATCCACGCGCAAGTCCTTGCATTGAAATCAAAGTAGTCTAAGTTAAATGAACAAGTGCCTACTGAATGACTTGAAATGTGCCACTCCAAACAATAATGAAGTACTTCGTACAAATAAGTTAAAGAACGCGCCTACGTTATGTTATTTTCACATGAATTGTTGTCTAACTTGGTTTACTTGAACAGGGAAGGCCGGACGGTAAGTATGGGTAAGTCGTACATGTATTTCCATGCGACACTCGAGTTCGGTAACACGAGATAGGCTATGCAATATGCCATGAAATTGATCCTAAGGCAAGATTAGAAAGACAATAAATGATAGAGATGCACAAAAGATTATAGAACGTGTTTGGTAATGATGGCATTGTGGGCGAGCCAGCCTCCCCACCAGTGCATAACAATGTACTGATAACCCCACAGTATGCTTGCAGGATAGCAGGAGACGCCGGCGGGTGCGGAGCTTCCGTCGAACGTGTCAAGGCGCGGAGCCAACTCTGGGGCCTTGGAACGTTGCAAGAAGCTGAAGCACCCTATACAGGACATAATGTATCGGAACATCGCCATGTATCCTTCCATGTTGTAAGCCATTTGGCACGCCTTTTATGTTTCAGAGAGAGAGAGAGCTTGAGCGACTTGTAATATCGGCCTAGCGCCGCTTGTAAACTTGTTGAATATCAATAAAGAATTTGGTTTCGCTTCAATTGTGTTCATTTATATTCCGCTGCAAATGGGGACACTCTGTGCGACTCTGTGGCCTAGAACTCAAATCGGCCGTTTCTGGACTTGGCCTTGCACGGGCGCAACCTAGGCCCGTGCGGCATCACGCCTTAGCGAGGACGATCGCTCCTACGGGAGCGGGGCGTGACACTGCAAGTCCGTTGCATATGACCATAAGCACCACATTTGTAGCAGAGAGAAGGCGCTTGGCCTTCCACTCTCGTTTTGGGACGACTGGCCCGTTGGTTCTTACCATAAGACTTCCTAGGAGTCAAAGGTCCTTGGTTCTTGTTAGAACCTCGCTTTGGGTGGCGAGACTTAAACTCGCCTCTGTTCCTTGGCTGGGACGACTGGCCCTTGTCTCGTTTCTACCGTGGATTTGGTCCACGGAGAGCGTTTGCATCAGGCATTGGAATTGTCTTTGTTCCAGCAGGACGAGAATTGTTGTTTCTCATTAAAATGAGACTGTTTTTATCGTCTAGTAAAAGCTGGGTGATGAGCTCGGAAAACTTGGTGAACTTAGACTGACGGTATTGCTTCTGGAGCAAGTTGTCAGTGGAAGAAAATGTGGTGTATGTTTTCTCCAAAAGATCACTGTCGGTTAATATCTTACCGCAGTATTGGAGAAGTGATCGAATCCTGTAGACTTCATTGTTGTAATCAGTTACACTTTTGAAGTCTTGGAAGCGCAGGTTCAACCAGTCATGGCGTGCTTCAGGTAGCCATATGGTCTTCTGGTGGTCGAAGCGCTCTTTCAGAGAGTCCTATAGCGTCTTCGGCGAGGAGATTTCAATGAACTCCGCCTTCATGACGTCAGATAAATGCCTGCGGAATAGAATCATTGTCTTGGCGTTCATTGAGCGAGTGACTTCCACTTCACGCTCTTCATCGTTATAGATGACGTCCAAGAGGCCCTGCGCATCTAGATGGTTCTGGATGTCTTGCGTCCAGTCCAAGTAGTTCTTGCCAGAGGCTTCAAGGATGGGAAAATCAATCTTGATCGACATTTTTCTACAACAGGAGAAAAAATCTTGATCAGTCAATATATAAAACGACAGGTTTATATGGATTTGGTTTGTATAAGCAACAACAAACAATCGTAAATAAAAATAACGGTTTTGAAAAAACGATTTTTGTTTAAAAATTATCTTATATCGATCGACGGGCCGATATAGAGAGGTCAATAAGTTTCTTGCAAAAATGCATAATTATAAATATAATTTGAGCAAAAAATAATATTCGGTCAACCCCTTTCAGTAGCTCTACGTGAATATGACCAGGCGGGAAAATGAGGGAGGAGAGGGTCACCGGGGACCACTTAAAAACCAAGCCCCAAGTTCTTTCTGACATCATACCCAAATAGGTGAGCTTATTCGGAGAGACTTCTTAAAATTTTTGTCAAATGTAAGAATAAATAAGATTTTTCAAGAAATTCACGCTATTTGCGAACTGTACAAAATAGGTGACAATTTAGTGCGTGCTCAAAATGAGCGTTGTCTTTGAAAAATTATTAACCAAAAAGGTTATTTTTGGGAGGCCCAAATTTGGCGGTGCCAGAATTTGTTTATGTAGCCAAGACAATTTTTCAATTCCCACACCATTACACTAAAAAAAATATACGACATAAGTAGGCAACAACACACAAAAGAATTGGTGCCTAAGCAAGCGGCACAAAAAAATGTCAACTATTTTTCCGACGTCTAATGAAGCGACGCCAAAAAAATAGCGAGAAAAAAAAATACAATTTTTACTACCCATCTGTTACAATAATTCACTGAGTAACATAAAGAAAAAAAATGCTACTGAGGTGCTTGTCGGCAGGGCGCAGATGGCACTGAGGTGCTCGCCGGGGCTCGTATGGTGGAAGAAAGTGAGAAAACGATTGCGGATACGCGGGATCGGCGACGAGCAACGGGGTGCGCGCGGGGCAACGGTCGGCGGACGTCGAGGCGAGCGGTACGTCGGGTCTCCGGCGTTGCACGAACAAAGTGCTGATAACGTGTCGTAAGACAAAAACTCTAACACACGGAGATATGACGAAGTATATTATAAACTACAAGTGCACCTTTACAAGCTATTCCAACCTCTCTTTATATAGGGAGAGAGGTTGGGGGTTATGAAGAAACGAAGGGCCAAAGGTCATGTAGGTTACAAGAATATGAATGTGTAGAGACATATGAGTTACAACACACTATGTATTTTATAATATGAAAAAGCTATATTAATTAGAAATTTCATGAGGATTATAAAAGTTGGGGATATGTCTAATGTAGGTCCATCCCTGGTTCAAATTTAATTTGAAATTAATTATTTTTAGAGAGGACATGGAGAGTAACAATAACTACTGTATAGTCTCTTTTTTTTCCTTCTAATTAATGGTTTCATTAAACGTTTTTCTAATATGTGTTTTTCGGATACATGTTAATTATTTTTAACTGGAAATTGCTGAGAAACCCAATTTCGGGGTTGGTTTTTATGAAAAATCCATCCGCATGATGGGTTTTATGAAATGTCCAGAATTATATATTTTCACGTTAAGTATTCCAAGATTCCCTTTAGATGCTCTGTATTTACAAAATTAATACCAAAACTATCCCTCCGTACAAACTCAGATCTGGATTGCGATTCTCTTCTTCTTCTTCTTCTTCTTCTTCTTCTTCTTTTTCACAAAAGATCTGAATTCCATTGCTCTCATCTTCAGCAGAGATCGCAAAGATCATTCGTAGTTCACCATGCTTTTTTTTTCAGTCGAACTCCGATCATCGCTCATCTTCTTCTTCTTCTTCTTCTTCTCTGACAATTAGGTCAATTATGGAGAGAAGATCTTCTTCTTCTTTTCCATAAGAGTTAGCATCGTTTTGAAAGAAGAACGAAAACTCTTGAATCTTTATTCATGTCAAATTTCTTTCCACAAAACAAAAAAATAAAAAATTAGGTTTCTGTCAACTGTTCTCCGTCGATATCACACGAAGAATAGTCATTCTCCTGCATTTTTAACAAGGAGAATGCCATTCTCCGTGTTGAATGGCATTCTCCGTGTTACTAACACGGAGAATGACATTCTCCGTGTTTCTAACACGGAGAATGCCCATTCTCCTGTGTTTTAACATTTGAATGTCATTCTCCGTGTTTCTAACACGGAGAATGGCCATTCTCCTGTGTTTTAACATTTGAATGACCATTCTCCGTGTCATTTAACACGGAGAATGTCATTCTCTGTATTATTTAGCACGGAGAATGATTATTCTCCTACGTTTTAACACTGGGAATGACCATTTTCCGTGTAAATTAACACAAAGAATGCCATTCTCCGTTTTATTTAACACGGAGAATGGCATTATCTGTGTTTCTAACACGGAGAATGGCCATTCTCATGCGTTTTAATACTGGAATGACCATTCTTCGTGCTAAATTATACGGAGAATGGTCATTCTCCGTTTTATTTAACACGGAGAATAGCATTGTTCGTGTTTCTAACACGGAGAATGGCCATTCTCCTGCGTTTTAACACTGTAATGACCATTCTCCGTGTTACTAACACAGAGAATGACTATTCTCCGTGTAAATTAAGACGGAGAATGTCGTGTTACTAACACGGAGAATGGCCACACTCATGCAAAATTAACATTTTTCGTGTTCTAACACGGAGAATGACCATTCTCCTGCATTTTATAGTCAGTTGAAACTTTGAAGGGCCATAACTTTTGACTGGGAGGTCGAAATGAGGCCCGGTTTGTCCCAAAATGAGCGTATCTTCGAGGAGCCTGAGATTAATAGTTTCTTTGCTAGACGGCCTTCTGAAATTTTAGAATCGCAAAAAAATGATGTTTGGACCTCCGTTTTAGCACTTTTGTCGTTTGTCTCGGTCTTTTCGAAATTTTTCGACGAGTTTTTGAAGATTTTTGAGGAGAAAACCTAGATTCGAATGTGAGCAGCGTATGGAAGAAGATGAAGTATCGAAACGTTTTTTTTAAGAGTAGTTTCGTGGGTGTTTTCAATAAATTAGAAGGAAGGGCAAAAAGGTCATTCGGAACCCTCTTTATATATTTTTTGCTAATTCTGGACACGCGATGAAATGTTATTGTGCGGTGGGTTTTTTATAAAATTTTTTTGTTTTTTTAGACATTTCATAAATTTCCCCTTTTTTAATATTCCTTAAAGTTTCATTTATTATCTTCCATTTTAGATATAAGATTTACAGCTATAATCTACCCATTTATATCAAACTTCTCTTTATGACATATGTCATAAGAACACATATTATCACATTAATAAATAAATATTTTGTATCGGTATTTATATCAACACATTTGTCAATGTATGATTTATATTTATCATCACATGTTAGCCTAATCCCTCCTTTATATATCTCATCCATTTTCGAAGTAATATACATTTGGCAATTAAAGGAAAGAAAGAGAAATCGAGGAGTATCATATTTAATGAACACACCATGCATATCAAAATAATTATGAATCATTCTCTAAAAGACCTAAAAAATATTTGTTGCTTACAGTTTACTATTTCTAGTACGTGTTGCTAAAATATCATGAAGAATTTCCAGACACTTCCTATATTTGTGACTTAAATATAAAAGGCACCTTCTGAAAACATTTTCCCCAAAAAAGATGTGTTTCTAAAGTTGAACATATAAAACTAAGTCTACTAAATCCTTTTTGCGCAAGTACACTTTAAAGCTATAAACAGTACCTAGTAAGTAGGGAAATCCCTATTATGCCCCCACCCCCCAATTCAGTCAGAGTCAGACCCAGTACCGAGTCAGCAGCACCCCCCATCCGGATCTCCCGCAAACCTCGGGCAGATCCGACGGCCATTATCAAACACCATCTCTCCAATCTCAGCCGCCTCATAAATCCCCTCCCCATCTCCTTCTCCAAACCCTCTCTTTCATTTTCCTCCATCAGCAGCAGCAGCAGCAGCAGCAGCGGCGGCGGCGATGATGCAGATGCAGCAGCAGCAGCAGCAGTGGGTGGCGATGCAGTACCCGCCGATGATGCCCCCGCCGCAGTTCGCGCCGCCCCCGCCGCACTTCATCGCGTACCAGCCGATGCCGACGCCCCCGCCCCCGCCGATGCAGCAGCAGAAGGGGTCCTCGGCGGCGGCGGCGGCTGCTGCTGGCGGCGGGGAGGAGAACAAGACGGTGTGGGTCGGGGATCTGCACTACTGGATGGACGAGAACTACCTCCACAGCTGCTTCGCTCACGCCGCCGAGGTCTTCAACTCTCCCCCTTTCTCTCTCTCTCTTAGGGTTTTATTGATAGGCTATGTTGCGCGGACACGGACACGGCACGGGCTTCTTGTCAGCCGGTGCTTTGAGGAAAGATGGGATTTTGGCATTATTGGTTTACTCTTGGATATGGGGAATTATTTGCTTTTTTGCTTTTGTAGGAATGACTTAAAGTAGGCATGAAACCTAAACTGGTAAGTCAGATGTTCTTGATTTTGATATTTGTGTCGGGTTCCTGATGGCTCAAGGTTGCTTGAAGATAGTTGTGTTGGTTCTACTTAGAAGCAGGTAGACTGTGTTGCGCGGACATACGAATATGATACGGAGATATAAATACAAGCACGTTTGGGCGTGTCCTAATGTATTTTGGAGTGTGTTTTGTGTCAAATAAATGTAAGCCGCTACTTGATACAGATGTCGGCATCTATTTTTGGAGCCCCCTTGCTTCCTAGCTAGTAAGAAAGAAAAGACACAACTTTGGCCTTTTTGGCTATTTCTAGGAGTTGAGAATAACTCAGAAATTCTGACCCAAACCAAAACACACAACACACAACACACATTTGGTGTGTCCTAATGGCTAATGTATTTTACAGTGGTTGTGTCGTGCCCAATATGTGTACGACAAGATGTGATAGACATGACATTGCATTTTAGAATGACCATGTTCTGTAGGTGGTAAGAAAAGGAAATATGCAGTTTTGCTCTGTAGCTATTTTTAGGACGTAAGGATGGTTTGATTATTGGAGCTAACTCAAAGTAGTCATTGGAACCATGCTGATGGCTGAAAGTTTTGCTGATGCTGTTGATTCTTTGTTGATTAGACGGAAAGTATTAAACTACGTTGAGACTATTTTGCATGCATGCAAATATGATAAAACACATTCGGGACTCGGGTAGGGCCACACCTAGGAATTTTAGTCCGAAGGGGCTTATGTTACGGAGGGAGATAACCAATGAATCGTTGGTAGTATTATAGTACCCATATATGAAAATATTGGAGATATTCATAGTTGCACTAACTATCGTGGATTACGTAACTTACGTTTAAAACCAATACCATGAAACTATAGATGAGTAATTGAGCACAAATCAATAAAAGAAACTAGAATTATCATGATAGTGAGTAATTGAGCAAATATTAAGAAAAGAAACTATGGACTTCAAACAATCAATTTGGTTTTATGTTGGAGACATTTATTATGGAAGACATTTACTTAAGAAGATTAGTGAAAAATCTAAGAGAAATTCATATGGCTTTTGTTGAGACAGAAAAAACTTACTAGAAATACATATGGCTTTTGTTGACACAGAAAAAACTTACAATAGACTTCCCTAGGAGAGAATATAATATGGTGGGCATTGGAAGAAACAAGTCTAGTAGTTATATTGGGACTATTAAGGATATGCATGGGACAATTACGACAATCGTGTGATCCATTGGAGGATATAGCAAACTATTTCCTATCATTGTTGGCTTACATCAATGATCAACTTTAAATCCTTACCTTTTTGCACTAGATATTAAGGAAAATACTAAATGTATCCAAGTGCAGGTTCTATGTTGCATGATTTTTCTAACGAATCTCCTTTTAAGATGGAAATACTGAATTATTCGGTTGGAATTGTCAATTCATTTGGAACTCTGATGGTTGATAAGATGCTAACATAGAAGAGTTGAGAGAAAGTTTGGAATATAAGGATTTTAAAATTAGTGGGATGAGGAAATAGTATATGAAATGCAAGTTCAACTAGAGGGCTAAGAGAAATGAGGGAGGAACTTATATATGGACAAGTACCTAGGAGCAGTAGTTAGGATCAATTATTCATCAATATGGAGACATTGAGAAGGATGTTCTACATAGTATTAAAACGTAGAATGAAAACATGACGGTTAAAGTGATGTGCTTCTTGAGTACTTTGTAAATTGAAGTTGAAAGGAAAATTCTATGAGACTATTATAATATCAACCATGCTTTAAGAACTAGAGTATTGGACAATTAAGAAACAATATGTTTAAAAAATTGCGTAGGAGAAATAATACCTATTGAATTTTATACGATGTATCATGTGTCACAGATCCAATAAAGCTAGGATTAGAGTAACCTACTTGAGTTGAGTTGGGTTCCTATTTCATGCTAAATAGATCCAACTAGTGTATTTCTAAGTTATGATCTACTAACACTTTGAATTATACATTAGATTTTTAGAGGGTTTTTACTCATTTTTTTTTCCTGATTTTTGGAATTTATTTGACGATTTCGATATTTTATCTCGTCATGTTCACGTCCCCAAATCTGATAAGGAGGTCTACGTATATATATATATACTAGCATATGTGCACGTGCCTTGCACGAATTTTAACATTTCTTAATTAGTTTAGGAAGACCAAAGGGTAGTCTTCCTAATTACTAAGTTGTCCTTATTAAAATTAATGAACTATTTTTAATTAGTATAAGTATGTAAGGGTATTTTCGGAATTCAAAAGTTTCACCATCTAAGTTTTCCTATTATATAGTAGAATAGATATATATATATATATATATAGAAAACTTATATCCAAATTTATGTTTAGAAAGAGAGAGGGTAAGGAAGCAAAATCTATTTGGGAAGGCAGAGCGAGGAGACCGATCTATTGTGTGTGTGTATGGTTGAGAAAATTTATATCCAAAATTGTGTTTAGAAAGAGACAGGGTAAGGAAGGCGAAACCTATTTTGGAAGATATAGGGTGAGGAGATCGAGCTATTAGCAAATTCATTTTCTTCGAGATTAGGCAAGCAGCCCTTCCTTTTATATTTTTCTTACTTTTATTTGTTGCTATTGATTTCTTGCAACCATAAATCCATGATTTCTAATTTTACAATGATTTTTTTTCCTGTCTCAATTTATTATGTATGATTAGTGTAGAATTATGTCGATCTTGTAAATTTGGATCTGGGCTGTGCAGCTGTTGTAGAACGTCCATAGCTGTCGTAGAACGAAACTCTATTTTCGACCCAGACCATAATTTGGGCAGATAAACAGAAAATTCTATGACTTTCATGTCTGTTTTTTTTAAGGATTATGACATGAAGGTGTTCGGATTTGCTGAAGAATACAACATATAAAATCTGAACATAATTAGTGATAGGTTAAATTCATAGTTTTAATGCGTTGTTTTATATAGTCATGCATTGTTTTATATAGTCATAATTGGGATCTGGGGAGAATGATTTCATGTCACACATCCTTTAATGGTTTTACTGTTTCTGAGATTGATCAATTGATATTCTTTTTGGGGATGGGTCGCTGTTTAACTATCTTCTGTTTAGGGCCGAGTGCTTGGAGTCCCATGTGCTTTTTGTTATTCCTGATGCCTAACAGCTGAGTCGGAACTAAGCATTGACTATGTGGACCGTAATCCTAGGTATACACTGGATAATTTTCAGAGGAAAGAACGTGACATGACATTTTTCTTAATTGTATTACATTTTCATACTTGTATATTACTTTTATTATTTTTCTTGCTTGTTTGTTTTGTCATGTTATTATACTATTGCACTACTTTCTCTTGTCTGTTCATGGTTTTCTTGTATATTTTTTCCACTTAATTCATTTTTCTGGTAAACCTGGGCTACGCTTGCCCAGACTTAGCTAGCGTCCAGGTAGACATCTTTCCCTTTATAAAGTGGATTATCCTTGAGGAGAAAATTGATCATATTCTTAGTGGTCTACGATTAATGATTTATTGTTTTATTTATATGAGTTGAAAGACCAGTTTAGTTATTATATTCCAATGGTTTATACTTTTGGGCATATCTTCCCTTTGGTCAAATTTGAATATTATTTCTTTTGAATTCTCGGATTACGACGAGTTTACTTTTGTTTTCTCAAGTTGTTCCCGGTTATTACTCTCTTAAATGTCAATTGTTTCTGTTTGAACTTTGAATATGGTTAAGACTTTGCAATAGGATACAGTCTGGAAGCTGTGTACTATGATGGAAGTCTAATGCTATTTTAGTTACGTTTGCCAGCTTGGAGGGTGACAAGGTTTTAGGATCCAAACTTACAAGTAAATTAAACATGTATATTATTGATTGAAATAAGAGAATAAATTATGATCAAATAGAAATTGTGGATTTATGGATGCAAGAAATCATTGACAACAAATGGAAGTAATAAATGGTACAAAATGATGGGCAATTTGTAACTTGTATAATCCCTGAGTTTGCTATTAGCTCGATCTCCTCGCCCTCGCCTTCCCTAATATATTCAGTTCCTTATACTCTCTAAACGCAAAATTGACTGGAATTTTTTGCTCTTAGTGGTCTACGATTAATGATTTATTGTTTTATTTATATGAGTTGAAAGACCAGTTTAGTTATTATATTCCAATGGTTTATACTTTTGGGCATATCTTCCCTTTGGTCAAATTTGAATATTATTTCTTTTGAATTCTCGGATTACGACAAGTTTACTTTTGTTTTCTTAAGTTGTTCCCGGTTACTACTCTCTTAAATGTCAATTGTTTCTGTTTGAACTTTGAATATGGTTGAGACTTTGCAATAGGATACAGTCTGGAAGCTGTGTACTATGATGGAAGTCTAATTCTATTTTAGTTACGTTTGCCAGCTTGGAGGGTGACAAGGTTTTAGGATCCGAACTTACAAGTAAATTAAACATGTATATTATTGATTGAAATAAGAGAATAAATTATGATCAAATATAAATTGTGGATTTATGGATGCAAGAAATCATTGACAACAAATGGAAGTAATAAATGGTACAAAATGATGGGCAACTTGTAACTTGTAAAATCCATAGTTTAAAGTATCGGCCGATACCGATCCGATACGTCCGATACCGATACGGTTTGGCATGTCCCGATCCGATATCCGATACTGACCGATACCAACATTGTGGGTCTCTTTTCTGATCAATTTGACAAAAAAAATTGAATAAAAAAGATAAATCAACAAGAGTTTGAAGCATAATAAGGTTACGAAAGCATATAAAAGAAGAAAATTGATCTATTGCATGTAAAACAATCGGTAAGGATGACTACTATTTTATTTAATTTCAAATTACTAAGAAATAACATTGGAAATACTTAAAATTATGCCTAAATGTATAAAAAATAAAAAATTAAATGTTAGTAATTTATTGATAATTATTTTTTTTCGGTACCAAAAAATTCGATACTCCTATCCGAAACCGCTGATACTACCGATATCTCCGATAACGATACTCATAGGAATAGTCCGATAACGATTCCGATACCGATACTGCGAACCTTGGTAAAATCCCTATGAGTTTGCTATTAGCTCGATTTCCTCGCCCTCGCCTTCCGTAATATATTCAGTTCCTTATATTCTCTAAACGCAAAATTGACTGGAATTTTTTGCTCTCTAACCATAAGGGACGAAAATAATCATATACTTGCCCCTATTAGCGAGCTTGGCATGGTAAGCACATAATTCGAAGTCAATAGAATTTTTTCTAAAAATTCTAAAAATTGTGGTGATCAAGAAGTCTAATTCAAAGTGTTGACAAGTCAAAACTTAGAATTGCATTAGCTAGACTTATTGAACATGCAGTTGGAACTCGTCTCGACTCGTATCCAAATTCGACTAAATTCGTATAGTCCTATGTTTAAATTGTAGGATATGATATATTGTATAAAATCTAAAAATATTACAACCAAAATTAGAACCCTAAGGCAGACGCATGACAATAGATTAAAAGATAGCATAAGAAATGATTCATAGAAAGTTGGAATTGGTGCCAATTAAGGGCAGAGAAGATAAAAGCGTCTTAGATGGTTTTAGCATACGAAACGCAGACCAAATGTGCCGATACGAGCGATAAAATAGTAATTAAATGAGCCGTTAGAACTACAAGTAGGCCTAAAGGAACATGAACCGAAGTTTTTAAAGAAGAATATTGTTTTTGTTAGTGTTATAATGGACATGACCTTAACAAAGCTGAATTGAAGAAAAGGATCCAACAGCCAACCACAAAACTTTGGGAGGCTTTGTTGTTTTTATTTGTTGTACAAATGGTGCTTGAGCAGTAGAAAAGGAATGATACCCAAATTAGTTATGGAAGCTCATAATACGGATACAAGTAAGGTGTTGCCGTGTTGATAAAAATATTTGATGGTGAACTTATATTTTTTTTCATTTATACTAGTGAATTTGTGTTCAAATTAATGTCAGTTTATTAGGGTAAAATAGTCAAGTCATACGTTTATAATGTACTTTAAAATGATGAAAACACAAACAATAACACTTTAAAGTGCACTATATAGTTATGAAAAAACAAAAATTATTTGCACTTTAAAGTGCTAGCACTATATATAGTTATGAAAAAACAAACATCCCCTAAGTTTGGAAACAAGGTTTTCTAAAACAGAGTGAGGTTTATTATGGAGTTGGGAGTTTCAGGGCCGGCCCTGGCCCAGGGCGACCGCCCAGGGCCCCATGAAATATGAGGGCCCAAAAAAATTAATTTAAACATATATATTAATAATCTTGTATCTAAAATAGAAATAATATGTAACATGATCCATTTTATCACTAAACAATTGTGTAGCGGTTAGTATGTTAAACTTGTACACTAGAGGTCCTAGGTTCAATTCTTGGTTGTAACATTTTTTAAATTATACTTCTATATCAATTTTTTAATATTATATATGGGCTCCATTTTTGAAAGTTTGCCTAGAGCCCCCATGAACTCAGGACCGGCCCTGAGGAGTTTTTGTACTAGGGTTTGGAAAGATGAAACTCTAATGAGAAAAATGTGAGTTTTATTTAAGTTGGGGGGTGTTTGGGAGTTTGGAGGGTCTATTTGAGTTTTGAAAAAGAGAAGGAAATGGACTTCCACTATAGTTGAGTCAGATTGGGGTTTTTGCTAACACCAGTTTCATTGATGTTTTTGGAGTTCTGACCAATTCTAAATCGTTTCGAAACACACCACAGCTGAGTTATTGGAGTTTGGAGGCCTAACTCCACCAACGACCTGTTTTCCTATTAATCTCTGTTCCCAAACATCCTAAATCTCTGTAGCAAGTATGAAGTATAGAGCCTCCAAAGTGGTTACAATGTCAAGTATGAAGTATAGAGCCTCCAAAGTGGTTACAATGTCTGTGTCAGACTGCCACATACACTCCAAAAATATACTAGGACAGACCAGATGCAGTGTCGTGTCAGCATGTCCATTTTGTGTCGTAATCTTGTCCAATTGGTGGAGGTGCTCACCTAAGGCGACATAGCATTTTAAAATTCTAGATGGACACCTTTAATAGCACTGCTTCTGTACAACTATAGATTCTTCTATCAGTAGCCTTCCGCTCACTACCAATATTCTATCCATCTAACCTATGCTGACTTCATTTCAACAAGAGAGAACATGAGCTTTGATACCATGTGATTTGAAAAGGAGTGGGGAAGTTCTTCCCCTAGTAATCTGCTGATCAAATGATATTGCAATATAAGATATTTTCTGTCATATGATACTGTGATATAAGAGGTTTTGTAGAGACTAGAGAGCAGGATAATCTCCCTATCTAGGGTTTTCTTTCAAGAATCCTAAGGAAACCACCCTCATATAGGGACAAAGATTGAACTTGGAAATCAAAGTGGTGGAAGGAAAGTAACCTCACTAGTCTAATTCGATGAAAATATATATGTAAAGCATGATGACAAGTAGTGCCAGAAATCTCTCAAACTAAATCCTAGATAGTAATGTTTAATTTCAAAGATGAAGACCTCACTAAAAAGGGAGTCTGAGTGGCTCTTATGTATGTAAATAGAATATTTGGTCTAGCTTCATTGATTGTCTTGAAAGATTAAAAAGAATATAGAGTATCCGGAGATTTGATTAAATCTCTAGATCACCTAAATATTTCATGTTTTCGCTTGTAATTTTCATGGTATTTTGACCAAGTAGAATCTGGATAACTTATTCAACTTTAAATTCTAGATCTCAAAGAGATAGTTGCGATGTTGATATTTGTCGCAGGAGATGTGACCACTTCCTCATGGGAAGGAGAGGTACTTCTTCCCTGCTGTGGGAATCACAGGCCTCATCATATTAATGCCAGCCATTGCTTGCTCTGAACTCCATAATAGGTTTTGCATGTGGACTGCGTATCCTCTGATATATTATAGTGATATATACAATTCTTGGATGCATGTGCAGGGTCCTTGGAGATGGGATCACAACCTTTATGTTTACTGTGTTATTACTTCCATCGTATTCATGCTTCATACTTCAGTTCCTATTTAAATTATCTCTAAGAGTTCTATTTTGACAATTCAACAATATAAAGTGCCTCAGAAAGGAAGGTCTATCTACATTCTAATTAGCCTTCTAGGTTCTGAAGGCAGGACCTTCTCTTGTTCATACTTATCTTGGCTAGGAAACCTAGGATTTTGGAATCAACAGTGAATAATAATATCCACTCATAAAACATAGTCAATTCCACGTGGAGCTTTCTCATGCTCGCTACCTGATGTCATTATGATGGAGGAAGGCTGGGATGGTGACAACGATGATAATGAAGCCGGTTCTAATTTAGGACTGACGTAACTGATATGTTTCATTTAACCAAACTATTTTGCTTCAGTTATACACTACATGTGCTGTAAGCTCTTGCTTAGCATGTATTTGTATGTCTGCTTCATGTCGGTGTCAACTGCTGGTTTGTAGTTTTTTTACTTTGTTCCTTCACATTGCGCCTTGGTTGCTTTAGTTTAAATTGCAGAACACAAAAGGTAGGTCTACCTACCCAACAACCAGCCGTCTAGGGTTCATTGTATGATCCTATCATTCTTATAGCTACCTTGGTTGGGAATTTGGCATTGAAACATAGAGGGTGCACATCAGTTTGACAAATGGTCACAAGAAATTTTTATTTCTTTTTGGACCTTTCTTTTGCTCCATAGCTGACCCCATTCTGATGGGAGTAGGCTTGGACGGTCATTGATGATTAACGTTCCTGTGCATTAACGTATCTGTTCATTCTCTTTTGCTATACATATAGGTCACTCGGCATGAAGGTTTGATACATATGTTCTTCTGGTCTTTAAGAAAGAGTCATATATAACGTCACAATCATTTCCAGGTTGTCTCCATTAAAGTGATTCGCAATAAGCACACTGGGCAGTCAGAAGGATATGGATTTGTAGAGTTTTCAACGCATGTAGCAGCTGAGAACATACTCCAGACCTTCACAGGTCATGTCATGCCTAACACTGATCAGCCTTTTAGGTTAAACTGGGCATCTTTTAGCATGGGTGACAGGCGTGCGGATGTTGCTTCTGATCACTCTATATTTGTGGGTGATTTAGCTCCTGATGTCACTGATACGCTATTGCATGAAACTTTTGCTAGTAAATATCCATCTGTGAAAGGTGCAAAAGTAGTTATGGATTCAATTACTGGACGCTCAAAAGGTTATGGATTTATAAGATTTGGAAATGATGATGAGAAAGCCCAGGCCATGACTGAGATGAATGGTGTATATTGCTCTAGCAGGCCCATGCGCATTGGTGCTGCAACCCCTAAAAAATCATCAGGTATGTTTCAAAAAAACTTTGTTTTTATCACGTGAATTGACTGTTATCACATACATGTTGCTTTACATCAATTACATACTTTTCCGATTACAATATTGAGGCTCTAAGCCTTTAACATATACCAATATTTGGTACTTCGTGGTATGTTGTGCCCCTGGCCTTTTCTAATGCTCCACCTGTGAACAATCTTGCTCCCCTCTTCAGTCTTCAGTTTATATCATACTTAGTCATATGTCTGTTTTATACTTTTGTAGTGGTGAAAAATATTACTGTTTTGCTAATACAGTTGTATGCTTTAATCAGTTCATGACACTGCAATGAAACATAAGTGTGCGACTTTCTTAGTGATTAGGTTCTATGATGTGGATTGCATTTTAACACATTTTCTGGTTAGAGATGCTGGTTTGGTAGAAACCTACAGTACTCGGATATCTACCTGTTTGGAATCCCATTTTAATGTACCATTTAGTTTTTGTGTTTATTGTGTTCTTGATCACTTGGTATGGGGTTTTAACTTCACGTAGTTGTGACATATTTGCAGTTCTGTTATCATAGAAATGGCCATTTATGACACATGATTATTGAATTAAGTTTGCTAATCCTATTACACTAGTTTAAGCTAACTTTTCTTTTAAAAGTCGATCCAAAACCAAGCAGATCTATTTTTCTCCAATTTTGAGGCTTCTTGTTGTCAGTTAATATGCCATAATTTTATTATTATTTTTTTTTTTTGCTTTTGGCCCAAAATAAACATACAACTCATGCACTAGTTAGCTTCACTCACTATTTTTCCTAAAAGTAAAAATAAACACTTTGTGGAAATGCTGTATCTTCTTGGGAGGTTATTTAACTGGAATTTTCATTGTAGGTGGTTTTGGGTCTTCTGGTGTATCTGCACAAGGTTTGCAGTCGGATGGAGAATCAACTAACACAACAGTAAGAAATTCTTGTCATCATCAATAGTTGTACATTATCATCAATCATCGTCACCTATTGTAGGTATTTGTTGGAGGTCTTGACCCAAATGTCAGCGAAGATGAACTCAAGCAGGCATTTTCTCAATATGGTGAGATTGCTTCCGTAAAGATTCCCATTGGGAAACAATGTGGTTTTGTGCAGTTTGTTAACAGGTAAATACATTATGTGAAAGGATAACATATCTCATTGCTACTTTTAAGAATATATTCTATACCAAATTTTAATCTTTGGATTTTACCCACCATGACAGAAGCAATGCTGAGGACGCATTACTGGCATTGAATGGAAAAGCCATTGGGAAACAGACAGTTCGCCTGTCATGGGGTCGAAGCCCTGCTAACAAGCAGGTATGGATTTAATTGTCAAAGTTATTTCAAGACAATTATAGAATGGAATTACACACTTATGTTGTTGGTTCTATTGTTTGACAGTTGAGAGGCGACCAAGTAAATCAGTGGAACAATGGCGCATACTATGGAGGGCAGGTCTATGGAGGATATGGGTATAGTCCTGTGCCACTTCAAAGCCCAAACATGTATGCTGCTGCCGCGGCCTATGGTACTTATCCTCTTTATGGAAGCCAACAAGTGAGCTAAATAAACGGAGGAAATCCGATGCAGAATCAGCTCCTTAGTTGTAACAGGCATTTACTAATGCTATCAGTTAGCTGGTAATTAAGTTGGCCAAATGCTGCTCATTTATTGGTAGTGTACAATATGCTGTTAGACTAGAGGTACTTGCCTGGGGTCTTGATTACTTCCCTTTCAAGGTCCTCTGTAAACTCTTAAAATTTTGACTGGTAACTTGAAGAGACCTAGATTATTTTATAATTTGAATTTATTTGATGAATATAATTCATTTATATAGGGATAATTTATCTTTTTTTCCTTTTTTTTTTCTTCCATGATTGCTACTTGGGTTAGTATTTTGTTAGTTAAGTGGGCTTGTTCCCCTTAACAATACCTATTCCTGCACTTAAATAACACAACTATTTTTATAGCAACTTATTTTACTTGAGAAGAGGAAGGTTTGTTCAGGGTCAATGCTCTTTTGGGCTGCTCGGCTGGATATGCCTTAAATTTTACTGAAAATTAAATTTTAGGATACTGAAAATTATTTTGATTATCCAAAGCCAGCAACTATGCACGTTCTTTATCAATCTAGCTTTGGATGAATTTCATTGGAAGAACATTCAAAAGTTCATATAAATTACTAGGGAATGAAGACATCCAACTAGGATACTATCAATAGATATTAGCGTTAAGTAAAAAAAGGACAGTATTATGGGCATAAAAATTAAGAAGCTTGTTTCCCTGCGTGTTCATTACAATTGAAGAAGAAATGTTCAGGAGAAAACAAAGGGAAAGTGGTAATATCTAAATGTCGGAACAGATGCATAATGAACAAAAATATTTGTAAAAATGAGTTTAAATTTGTATATTTTTCTGTCAGTTCATAGTTTCTTCTCCTCAGTTAAAAAAAATCTGTGAAGGCTCGTGGTGGTTGCCGTACGTACTAGTTCTAGTTTGTTTGCTGCCTCCAATGACGTCTCATGATTGTATTCAGAGCTCCTAATTATGTCTGGAGTTCCCTGCACATCAAAATTTTATAACTTTATTTTATTTACAAGTTTGTCATTAATTTTTTTAGTCAGGACTATCCCATTCTAATGTATAAAAGATAAATCTTTTAATTTTTTTTCTCTCTCTTCTCCACAAGAAGAAAGAAGAAACAAGAAAAAAGAAGAAGAGGAGGAGCAAGAATAAGAAGAAAGAAAGAAAAAAAAATCTTTTTTCAAATCCTAGTTTATTTTTTTTGCTCTTCTCTAATTTCTCATTTTTTTTCTTCTCTAAACCCTAGTTGTTGAGCAAGTTTATATCAGGATTGCCACAATTTCTGACATTTCTAGAAGTATTGAGGACAACCAAGAATTGTGACAGTTCTAAAAGGGACTTGCTGTACAACAGGACTGTCACAATTTCTGGCAGTCCTAGAAGTATTGAGGACTACCAGAAATTGTGTAGCAGTCCTCAAAGGGACTTGCTGTACAACAGGATTGTCACAATTTCTGGCAGTACTAGAAGTATTGAGGACTGTCAAAAATTGTGTGGTAGTCCTCAAAGGGATTTGCTGTACAACATGACTGCCATAATTTCTGGCAGTTCTAGAAGTATTGAGAACTGTCAGAAATTGTGGCAGTCCTGAAAGGGACTTGCTGTACGGCAAATACATTTTAGGACTGCCACAGTTCCTGGCAGTCCTAAAATCGAAATGGCCGAATGAAAACATATGTTAGGATTTATTTCCATCTTGATAATAAAATGAAATATACATTTTAGGGTTTATTTTCATGCATTTTTTGTAAGAAAGAATGAAATAAACATGTTAGAATTTATTTTCATGCATTATTTGTGAGGAATCAAAATGATGAGAATGAAAATTGTGGAGAGAAAAACTAGGGTTTTGGTGAAAATGATGGAGAAGAAAACTAGGGTTTAGAGTAGAGAAATTGTGGAGAAGAAGATGAAGAATAAGATGTATAGTTTGGGGAGTGGAAAATGGTGAAGAATAGGAGGAGGAGGAGGAAAGTTAGGGTTTTGGAAGAGAGAGAGAGTGAATTTTACAAATGAGAGCAGAATTTGGGATTTACGGGGGGGGGGGGGGGGGGGGGGGAGGAGTTTGGGTAGCCCCGTGAGTAGAAAATTGGGATAGTCCTAGTAATTTTTCCACAAACATGGACTAGTCCCAATCCTGGATAGCCCTGATAAGATTTTGATGTGCCCTTATAATTAGCCTTAACAAACTGCTGTTTGACATAAATAAGACCCGTTAGGACGGTTAGGTTGTTCAACCCAAAACTAATTTTGGTTATTCCTTCATCCTTATTATGGACCGGTCATAGAGTATTAGCTAGGACGATAACATTTTGTAGAATCATGCTAAACATGAAGGGTTGTCTTAGCAAGGAGGGGGGTTTTCAAGTCTTAACATAATACTCAATTTTCGGATTTAAAACGAGACGAGGGTTGGCGCCGAACTTCTAGCAACAGACAGGCGACTCGTAGCATAGAGTCAGTGTCTACTTATTGATGTCGTCAGCTATATGATGATATCGGTTGTCACCGAAACCAACCTCGGCTGTTCACGAAAATTGCAAAAAAATTCCTCGTTAGATATACTCTTTTTGCGTAGGAAGACCTATTAGAAAAATTTAGCAGTTTGTCCCTTAGATTTTTCGCGCGAGCAAAAAATTTCCTACAGTCTGTTGACCGTTAGAAATGGCCGTTAAGTCCATTTAAAAAAATAATAATATAGTAAATACCTAAACCAGCTCCCCTTCCCCACCAGCCTCCCTCCCCCCCTTTCCTAATCTACCCTCCTCCTTCCGGCCAGCTCCCCTCCTCCCCATCGGCCAGCCCCCCTCCTCCCCGTCGGCCTCCTCCTCACCGCCCCCTCCTCCTCACCGCAGGCCAGACCCCCTCCTCACCACTCCCTCCCTCCTCCTCCTCCCCAGGCCAACCCCCCTCCTCCCCAGGCCAACCCCCCTCCTCCCTGCCCCCCTCCCTCCTCCCTGTCGGCCTCCTTCTCCCCCTCCTTCTCCCCGCCCCCTCCTCCCTGCCCTGTCTTCCTCCCTGCCGGCCAGCCCCCCTCTTCTCCTTTCCGCGTCTCCTCCCCGCCCCCCTCCTCCTCCTTTCCGCACCACCGGAGAGAGAGAGAGATACATATTCCACTTAATACCAGTTAACGAAAATGGGACAAAATGAACATATTTTATACTTTTAGGAATGTTAAGAACATTGAGTCTTTTAGTACAAAAAACGAGAATTTAACGAGAATTTTTTTACACTTTACCCGAAAATATATACCATCTACATAAAAATTAGAAATTAAGGCAATTGTTGTCAATCTCGATATTACACCTAAGTTTGGGTGGGTAAACAAAAATGGACTCAAGAACAAATATATGAGAAAGAGAAATCACAAGCCGGTCAAGACCCTTTAGTCTTTTGGAAATTTTTGGCTCTCCCTCCTATTGGCTCTGCAACCCTCCTCCTGTAGTGCTAGGTCTACCACAACTAATGGACTATATGCAGGCCAGTGACGGTCACAAAATTTGTAGACAACTTAGCATTGCAGTCGGCTAAGAGATTCCTTATTAAAAAATAGTGGATACAAATTAATTACAAGAAAACAACAGACTGGAAGGAAAGGATTCGCTGAAGTTGTTGCAAAAGCTTTGTTTTTTGGAAAATTTTCACTTAAAGCATTAAATTTTTGTAAAATTATATGTAGAGCACAATATTTCTACTATTTTCGACCAGAGCACAAGAACGTTCTTGGTAAGGACGTTCTTCTTAAAATTTGAATTAAATATAGATTTTCCTAAAAGCCGTTAGCTAAACGTAAAATAAATTAAAAAATGAGGAAAACGCCCTTGCTAAGGGCGTTTTCTAGCTTAGAAATCACATTAGTCTCACACACTAAAGGTCCCCAGTTCGAATCTGGGCTCAGACATTAACTTTTTGAATAAATTTATAATTTTACAACATCATCACCATGCCAAAAGACTTCACATGCATGTATTACTACATAGAACTGACTTCACATGTACTACTTGCTAGATCAATGTTTACTTGAAGTTGAATGAGATCGGACTCATCAGACCTCTTTTAGAACTCGTCATTAGCGACTGAGAGTAGCCGGCAACCGTGTCCGAAATGATTCCAATAGTGCTATCATCCTGTTTGTTTCCTGTTAGGTATTTTGATATATTAATTTCCAAAGATAACAGATATGATGAATGCACGTACATTGATTTTGGCCTGTTCAGTTCAGAAACTATAAGATAGATATTCCAACAGTCCGATCTTTCTACTTCAAGTAAACATTGATCTAGCAAGTAGTACATGTGAAGTCGGTTCTATGTAGTAGATCTAGCAAGTAGTACATGTGAAGCCAGTTCTAAGTACATGCATGTGAAGTCTTTTGGCATGATGATGATGTTGTAAAATTATAAATTTATTCAAAAAGTTAATGTCTGAGCTCTACGCCACCCAGACCTTTTATTTTATTTTTTTCTAGACTAGGTAACGCCCTTAGCAAGGACGTTTTCCTCATTTTTTAATTTATTTTACGTTTAGCTAACGGCCGTCAGAAAAATCTATATTTAATTCAAATTTTAAGAAGAACGCCCTTACCAAGGGCGTTCTTATGCTCTGTTCGAAAATAGTAGAAACATTGTGCTCTACATATAATTTTATAAAAATTAATGCTTTAAGCGAAAATTTTCCATATTTTTTTTTTTAAGAGAACACACTTCCGCAGGTCTGGGGTTTATTTTCCACGTCCAGCTCTTTGTTTATATATATATATATATATATATATATATATATATATATAAGGGCGCCAATGACAGCTAGTTCAAGTGGTTAGTGTGAAGGCATGTGGTCCTTGTGGGCGGAATTCGAATTCCAATGGGAGCGATTCCACAAATTAATTATCCTTTCTTCAATATATATATATATATATATATATATATATTTTAATATATATATATATATATATATATATATATATATATATATATATATATATATAATCTGGATCAAAAGTCTTTCAGCGGAAGCCCCCCAAAAGTCCTCCTCTCTAGTGCACCGTTGGATCAAGCGGGCTGCATGGAGCCCACGGACACATCTCCTCGATCCAACGGTGCAGTAAGAGAGGGATTTTTGGGAGCCTCCCGCTGGGGGGCTCTCGAGCGACATGATATCACTTGATCAAACTATATATTTCGCTACGTCACGTAACCTAGCAGGGACTGAAGTCGCAATGACATGCAATTTTCTTTAATTAGTGCCGGATTGGATTGGATTAATATATAAGAGAAACTGAGATTTTATTAATGAAATCCAAACAAATGACATGCAACCATCAAAGAAACAAACTTCCCACTAGAACGCGAATACAAGACATGCATGAAACCCACTGAACAGAAGACTGCAGCAAACTTATTTCAGAAATCATGCTCACATTTGCATGCAATTAATATATATAACCCTCAATTGTTCTTTAGGCTGTACTTCCTAATCCATGCCACCCTCCCATTTATCTCCAATTTCACCACTTGTTCCCCATCGAACACAATTCCTGCAAATTCTTCGCTTGTGAACACTGCACTTCCATACACTGCCGCTGATGCAGGCGGCTTCATGTCCATTTTCTGCACACAATCACCCCATCTCCTGCACATGCAATCAAATTTATAATTGTACACACCGAAACATACAAATTTGTTATATATATATATATATATATATATATATATATATATATAGAGAGAGAGAGAGAGAGAGAGAGAGAGAGGATCAAAAGCTCTCCTTAGAAAACCTCCTAAAAACCCCTCTCACTCTAATCCGTAATTTAATGTTAATATTAATGTTAATATTAATGTTAATGTTAATATTAATGTTAATATTAACATTAAATACTAAAATTAACATTAAACTTAACATTAAAATTAATATTAACATTAACGTTAACATTAATATAATAAAAAATAAAAAAAATTAATATTAACATTAACATTAATATTAATATTACGAATTAGAGTGAGGGAGTTTTTAGAAAATTTTCTAAGAGAAACTTTTGATCATGTATATATATATATATATATATATATATATATATATATAGTTTGGAAATGATATTTTGTCTGCAGGGTCAATGAGAGGCTGTCACGTGTCCCATGATGTCCTAATTAGTTATTCTAGGATCTTACTGCTTCATGTGTCCCATGATGTCGCCCACCGTAAGTGAACTCCTCACATCTGGAACGGTCACGAAGAAGGTCTTCCGATCAGAATCGGGCACCGGCGCCGGGTGGAACGTTCTGCCGAGTTCCGGCGGCAAGGCCGAAGCCACTACGGTCTTGTACTTGGAGTACAGAGCGTTCAAGCTGTCGTCGAACACCACAGTGCCGATACCATTAGAAACGAGGGCGAGGCCTCTATTGACAACATCCTTGTGCAACCAGAAGAAGTCGAGGTCGATAGCGGCCTCGGCGGCCAACCCAGCAGTTCGAGGTATGGCCGACGACCGGACGCGGGTCGAGGGAGGCCGGGCGCCCGTGCGGAGGACGCCGAGGATTAGCTCGGCCTCCGCCACGATGTGCTTGACGGCACTTAGACCGCCGCTGGTTTGGCACTCTTCGATGTAGCCGATGACGTCGATGCCAATGCACTGGAGCCAGATCCACAGGGACACTATGTTGATGGCACTTGGGATCGCGATCCCTACGGAACGGAGCTTCTCAAAGGTGGCGCGGTCGGCTTGGTGTAGGTGCAATATATCACGAACAGTCGACATTGTTGAGAGAGAGATGGATAGAGAATGACGAAGAGTGAGAGTGCAATAAATAGATTTTGATTGGGTGCTTTGGTGTCGGTTGGGAACGACGGTTGGAATGGGCTTCCCGCCATTTTCGAATGGACGCTTCGTTATGAAAGGCAAAGTGAAGAAACACGGATTCACGTGGTCTTGCATGCAGTTAGTTAGCCCTAATGTTTGAAATCAAGGGTTTTATTCATATAAGTGCTTTAAATATATCTTAGTTTTTTAAAAAAGTCCAACTATTTTTGCTTGAAAGTCCCATAAATGTCTAATAATCTCCAATTACCTCGAGTTGGCTTAATAAAATAACTTGACATAGAATAGAACTCTAAGTCGACTCAATTCATTAAACACTTGAGCAACACAAACATTTTCCATCTTTAATTTTCTTCCCACAATACATTATTAGTTACATTGTAACATCCATATATATTATATATATGAGAAGAGTCATGGGTTTGTTAACGGGATTCTATACAAAAATAATATTTAGCTTAAGAAGAATAAGGCATAACTTCTCCTTTGAGGAAGGATGAGATCATGGTTAATGCTCTTTCGGGCTGGTCAGCTGGAAACCTTGTGACCAGCACTTCTTATCGTTGCTAATGTCAGTCCGTCACAAGAGCGTAGCCAAAATTTATTTTTTTGGAACTAAATCTATTTCAATAGACATATTTACATCGGACTAATAATTGATATAAGTAGTAAAAAGATCTAGTAAAAAAATTTTTTTTCACCCCGGACTACAGTCCAGTGGTCCGTCGTACTCCTCCACATAGCCTCGGACCCGACCTGCTAACATATAATTAAATTTCAGAAAACTTAAATTTATAATTTTGATCCTCCAAAGCTAGCCAACAACTATACATATCTTCTTTGTCAACCTAGCTCTATATATATTATGTACCATTGAATTAAGAAGAGCACTTTGAAAGTCCATACATATTATGAACAGTCAATAATGAGAAAGAAATATGAAGAGAATCAACTTTATAAAGAAATTACCAGCTCGTTCTTGAGATACCATGGGCGCCATGGAGTCTTTACAGGCAAGTGTAATGGCCAGTGAAGAAAAATGTCCAAAAAATGGTCGTCGTTGAATAAGTTCAACAATAACCACCAAGAAGTTGTTCCTCACCATCCAAAAAATTTTAACCTCTCTTTAATATAGTGAACTTTTCAATCTTCTAATATCTGTTTTGCTCCACATTGTACTCATTTTCACTTTAGTAATCTAGCTAAACGTGTGGCGAAACCTGACACACGGGTCAAAGTGTAGAAAAAAATGAGTTTTCATTTATATTGATACAAGAACTAAATATATTTGTTTAGGGGGAGCATCCTGAAGATGTTAATGGAGACATCTCAAAGTATGTTTTTGCGCATTGTACTCTTTTTATTTGATAAAAAAATTTCACTGTATTTTTTCCTTCAAAAGTTTTTTAACTAGGCATTAATAAGTCGCAGCTAGTTAGATTCCAATGAAGAATATTATACCCTTTTCTTTTTTATGGAATTTTTTCAAAGATGAATCTTAAGATTTTTTTTAATAAGGCAATAATTAAAAATGGACATCCAAATGAAGTGTTGGGATTTGAATAAACCCAAATTTGGATACCCTTATCCATATCTACAACAACATCTATCGTATTTTTTTATTTATATATCATTAATGAGAATTAGGCCTCGTTTGGTACACTAATGTAATCGTAATGCAATATAGTAAAAAAAAAAATATTTGATTACATTACGATTACGATTACGATTACATTACAGTGTACCAAACGAGGCCTTAGCCCGAACGAATTCATTCAGCTACCAATTTTTTCTCTTTCATTTTTCACAAGGTATATGCCCATGAGTCACATGATGGCAGGAAGACAACACGATTTCAGTATATGCACATGTATAACTCAATTTGTCAGGAATCCAACATGATATAATCAAATTTTAAGCCAACTCGAAGTTGGAGAACCATATCTAGACAAAACAGCCAAAAGAAAATGATAATAGAATGAACAACCGTTGATATCCAGACATAGATTCATTGAGAAACAACAGAACCATGACTCAAATGAACATTCGATTAGTTATAAATGTTTAATTATTCGTGAGTCGATCTGGACAAAGGAAAGAAACTATGCTCACAAATTTATCTAAGAGCCTGATAGAACATTGGCTAAGGTGCTCTGCAGCGAGGCGATGGAATCTATAGCAGACTTTGTAAGCCAACTGACCCCGACCTTTACTCTGTGTTCGTCTGTAGGCAATCGCAACCAGTACACCAGCTTCCTTGCTGCAAAACAGTATGAAGGTTGGTTAATTATTCGCACAGCAGTTGATTACATGAAGAGAGAGAGTTTGTGTATGTGTTACTCTTACCAGTGTGTCCAAGCGGGCCATCAAGTGTCAGGCCCTCAATGAAGCTTGCAGAGATTGCTGCATCATTCCTCCCAAGAGTTATCATTTCTCCTAGATTTTGAAACCTAGCAATACAATGGTCCAGTCATTACTTACTGCGACAGAAATTGTTGCTCTTCTAATTTATTAGAAAACCCTCTGATGCTTCCATTGCTTTGTGGAGAAAAAATAAATCCAGTAGGTTTATCGATGAAGAGAAAAAGAGGACTTGGGACTTGACAGTGCTCGGTGCATTGAGGGCACATCATCGGAGGCTTTTAATCTTTCAGGGCATCTTCAAGGGGATCATTTGGATGGTGTATTGGGGCTAGGTTACATGTATTTGTAAGCAAGACTTATCCTCTTATGCTTAACAAGTTTGTAAGTTATTTATCATTCTCTTGAATATAATCCCTTTGGAGGTAGGAATCTTTGCCCAAATTCATCCATGTTCAAATTATATCATTAAAAAAATAAGAATGATGTAATAAGGGAAAATAGTGAATGAAGAAAACAAAAGAAAACCTTCATATCACATTGAAAACAAGGCATCTTGAACAAAGATATGATAACATATTGCAAACAGAACGATCCGAATTTGCATGAGATTTGGTATCAGTTAACATTTAGATCATACTACGACAACAACAAAGACAACAACAAAGCCTTTATCCCAAATTTTTGGGGTCGGCTGTTTGAATCCTTTTCTTACATTCTGCAGTTCTGCTAATGGTCATGTCCTCTGTGACGCTAACAAGAACCATATCTTTTTAAGACTTCAACCATGTTCTTTCAGGCTTACCTCTAGTCCTAGTAGTCCGTTTAGCTCTACTATCTTAACGCTCCTCCTTACCGGAGCATCTATTGGATTAAGATCACAATATTTCCATTAGATAACTGATGTATTCACACTCTACTCTATTTTCTTCTTCATGTGCCCATCACACTCGAAATGTTATAGGGTATGTACAGATGCACCAAGGGGTAACGGAAAATCTACTTAGCAAAATTTTTTATTTTTATTGAAGGAGGTAAATTCCATAAGTATGCCAAGCAACAGATTGGAATCACATTATGGAGCAAAAGATTGCTGTGCTGAAGGAGGAGATAATGATCTGAGGCATCTGACATGACAAACCCTCTAGGAACATGCTAAAATATATAAGGCACACCAAATTGGTTTATGTCCGTGTTAATATTTTCTTGCATCGTGTTTCCATAGCCGTGTCCGTCGACATAGTTTCTGTATTATATAACAATCTTGTAACCTCATGGCTCCCACATGATAGTGTTATGCAACTAGCCCCTTCGCTCTTGGCGGTGGCACCGTGTTGGCTTGTGGCTAGTATACCTCAGTCGGAACCGAGTTAATTGGAAAAACTTTTCGGCATCTAATCGATCGGGACAAATGCATTGAGATCCTATCATATTCATGGATTGGTTTATGTCAAAATGATTCCAAAATGCAGTGAATCATGTCTTGGAAAATAAACTCTATATAAGTGTATTTTCCCATCATTTTTTACTGTTGTTTTCATCGGATGTTTTTGTTGCTTGATTTTGATGAATATGTTTTCATATTGTTTTCGATGAATGATTTTCATTGTTCACTTTCATTAATTTCTGCATTCCTTCTGAATTTTGAGATAAAGAGAAAGAAAATATAGAAAAAAGTATACAGAACTGATGTTGGTACAATTGCAGGTGGACAAATAAGAAAAACGTGATCGTTGCGAAGTAGTTCTCTCCTCTCGGCAATTATCAGTACGTAATTTTGGTCCTTTCCTTTTCTTAAATGTCTTAATAACAATTTTTTCTTTGTTTTCTTGTAACGTTCATACGATCGATTATGTCTTAGTAAATAATAAACATAAGAGAAGCCACTTGTAAACTGTTAGAGCATTTATGCACGAGAATGAATATAGAAGACTCTTGATGATGTAATTCAGTGATATTGTAATCTGAGCTTTCACAGCAAAAGCATTTATAGAAATGGTTTGGTACCATGAAATAGTTGGTAATGGTTTGGGACCAATGGATCGTCAATCGTGACAACCCCGAAGGAGAAATAAGATGTACGAGGAGAGATTTCATTGCATTTAACTTCACTTTCTATTGTCATACATTATATGTTTTACAGCTAGAGCATACGCATTTGCATGGTTATGGACAACTTGTGTACAAGGTTTTGTATTTTTTTTTTTCTTGAACAATATCTGTAACATCGGGATCGTATTGGCCTAGGAAAAAATTATCCGGACGTGTTAAGATTCACGAGGTATTGTAGGACCTTCATTGATGCTAGCTACCTGCTCTGAAAGGGCGTGACGTAATACCCTGTAAAAGTCTTTTGTGGTGTTGAAATCACTAGTGACCGTCATGTAGACATGCAACATTGCTAATAATTATTTTACAGTGCAGTAAGTTCTAATCCTTATTTTGCAGTGATGGGCAAATCGGTGGCGGGTACGATATCCCTATACAAATGATAAGTTTCATTTTATGTTTTATATTCTTAATTATAAATTGTTAATAGACCCTAGTCCAAAATAAATAAAAAAATCACAATAATAAATTGCATGTTTCACATGAATACTGTATTGGTTTGGGTGAGTCGGGTTGATACCGCTCACTGCATTCTCCAATATATTGACCTCCTCTTCCACAGGTATTGGAAACATCGCGGGTTCTCAAAGGCGTTAGGAGTCTCGCAAAGCATTTGAAGCACTTCTTTTTGAAGTATCTAAAGTTATTTTCTTTCGAAGGCATTTTAAATTTCAATGTAATAAAGGGACATGATGTATGGAACGATCATATTGACAGTTCTCGGAATTTAGTTCATGAAATGTAAGTCGATACGACATTTCAATTGCTTATGAGAAATATTGTACTTCGCTGCGTTATTCAGTAAAAGAGACTTCTTCCTATAATATGTCTTCAACTTTCTGTTGTTGTGTTGCTTCAACCTTATTTCAAATGATTTATAATACGTTCATGTCCTGTACAAGTACAACTTAGACTTGTACGACATCACGTATATTGGCGACTCATCGATTCAGTGGAATCGAAGCATGACATTCAATATCCTCTTGGTCATGGTTCGGTGCTTGATAGATCATAATCAACTTTGTTTCGTAGTAAATACAATCCCTTCAATCATAGAACTAGACTTAGCAGAACACATGGCCTGAAACCAAAATTAGACATTTGACTAGTGTGACTATTTACACTAAAGCCAGCAATTGCTATATGCCAAAGAAAAGAGGATTTGGGGATTGGTAAGAAAACTCAGCATTAATGCGAAGATGTATATGGTAGAGAAAATAAAATGGTAATTTAGCAAACTGAAAAGGCTTTTATTGGCGAGTGGCAAGGGTAAAATCCTCCAATGAGCCCTAAGATATGCAACCAAGAATACCAGTTCAGGTTTATAACAGAGACTTCATAGACAGCACCTAAACGAACTACAGAGTGGCCCTTTGATTTTTGGAGAAGATAAAAGACTCAAAAGCTTCACCCAAATCAATGATGAAAAAACACTATTTGAGATGGCTCTTAAATACCTTAACCAACAGTTCATCCTTGTCATGATTGTATTTATTTATTAGGACAGGCTTGGTTTGAGAGATGGACTAATCATTTCAGGTTGTGATTAAACCGACTGCATACCTGTTTGACTATAATAATGCGCAGGTTTTCATTTAGTAGGCTAGAGAGTTTAAGCCTTTCAATCCCTTTTGTGTTACATCTTAAAGTAACTGAAATATAAAGCATATTATATTTTAAAAAGACAATGATAGTTGTATTGAAAACAAACCTGAATGGCAATAGAGGTCTGTCGTTAATTGCTGCCCAAAGATTCCAACCAGCAAAGTCTGCTTCCTGAAAAGCAACCTGGACAAGATTGAAAAGAATGTGTATAATAGACTGGTTGATTTAGACTTAAATCTAAAGAGATGAAGTAATTGAAAAATGAATCGGATAAAGAGCATACCTGTGCTGTGGCAGGAAGAAGTCTTCCAGAGGAGTCCCTTAAAGCTGCTGAGTCACCAATTGCAAATATCCGAGGATGTCCTTTTACACGGAGTGTCTCATCTGTCTCTGCTTGGCCCCTGGCACTCAACTGTAATACGCGAGGCTGGTCGAGAGGTTGTAGCTGAGAGACCAGCGGCTTAGAACCTACAGTCCATAGTACTAAATCTGCTTCCAGTACCTGACTTTCTAGACCCCTTTCAGCAGGTTGTAGGTCCAAGATAAGTTTACTATGAACCCTTTCCTTATCAGAAGCTACTCCTGCTCCATTACTGGTCACCATAGTTGTGTCTTTAGAAATGTCTGATTCTTTTATGCAGTTCACATAATAACCCAAGTAAAGCTGAACATTGCGAGATTTGAGAACCTGGTGGCCAAGAGTTTTGTATGGGAAAAATGATCAAACAAAAAGTTATTCAATTAAGATTCAAGATCAAGCAACTATCTGAATTAAAAAATTCAGTGTCTAACATGTCAGTTATATATATATATATATATATATATATATATATATATTGGAAAAAAGGGTAACTTTTATTCCAAATCAAAGCAATAATCGTAGGGGTGAGCATCGGTTCGGTTCGGTTCAAACCGAACCGAATATGTGAAAACCGAAATAACCGTAAATCGTATTTCTCAAAACCGAAAACCGAACCGTTTTTATAAAAATCGAACAAAACCGAACCGAATTAATTCGGTTCGGTTTTCGGTCGGTTCGGTTTCATGGACCAATGTGCATGGCCTTCAAGTTTTTAGCAAAATGAGCCTATTTAAATAAATTTTTTAAAAAAAATATATGACATTATTGTATTTATGAATTGTTATATTACATAGAGTGAAAGATACTAGTACATATAGATTGAGGGTAGATAGAGAGAGTGCTCAAAGAAGCACCGACATAGAATAGGAGAAGAGAGTGCGCTCAGTTAGGGATTAATAAACATTAGTATATGTATATTGTGGGTAGTTTGATAAATTACTAAATCTAAATCGGTTTCCGGTTCGGTTCGATTTTTCGGATGAAGAACCGAAAACCGAACCGTTATTTCAAATTTTCAAAATTTTAAACAGTAAACCGAACCGATAGCCCAAAAACCGAACCGTTTGTCATATTTCGGCTCGGTTCGGTTCGATTTTCGGTTTTCAACCGTTATATGCTCACCCCTAAATAATCGTACAACATACAATCAGAGTGGGACTCCCACTCATCAAGTCTCCGTAGCATTTACATCAAATTCGATGTTATGTAGAATGCCCACAGGAGGGGTAACCAGTCCCTCAAATATCCGACGGTTTCGTTTCCGCCAGACATGCCAAACTGAGGCAGCCAGACGGACTCTGGCAGTCCGGAACCAGTCCTCCCCTCGACCTCTACTATCCCGGATTACCGTGATGATGTCCCTAATACCCTTCCCGGAGTCGCATCCTCCCAACACTCTACTCTGCTCCTTCCAGATCTGCCAAGTCAAGCCACACTCGAAGAAGGTGTGTCTTATAGATTCTTGCTCCAGACTACAAAGCACACACTTGGGATCTGGGACCGGCACTCCGAATGAACTCAAACGATCCCTAGTCAAAAGCCGACCCAGTTGCAGCTTGTAGAGACAAAGCTGCATCTTCCTGGCCAGACCTTTGCACCATACAAAATCATAGTCAGCACTCTGAGGGAAAGTGCGCCGAATGAGGTTGTAGCAGCTCCGGAATTGGAACTCTCCAGTACCCGGAGCAGCTCCTGTTGGCTCCCAAATCCACCGATCTGCAGGTAAAGCCGGAACAATGGCAATAGAACTGATGATCCCACTCAGCTCCTCGGTAAACCGATACGACTCCGGCCTCCACTCCCCGTCACGAATGATCCGACTACACGTCAGGTCCCGCCTGTCCTCCTGATGTGTCTGGGCCCCCCCTGATGTCCAATAGCGAGCGCCGATCTATCCAAGGATCCCGCCAGAGGTCCGTTCCAGACCCATCCTTCATGACCTTCCTGATAGCAGATTTAAGAACCCCCCTGCGCCTCAGGACAGTCTTGAACGTGACGGAGTGATTGTTGTCTGTAGCACACGTCCAAAAGTTGCCATGCTTCACGTATCTGCTATGCATCCAGTCAGCCCAGAGAGACCCCCCATTGATGAACCTCCATGCCAGCTTAAGCGCGGAGGCCTCCCTAATCTCCAGCAACGGCCGAAGCCCCACACCTCCCTCCTTCCTGGGTCGACAGAGCTGCTCCCAGGAGATCGCATGCAAACCCCCCCGCCAAATGAAATCTGCACAAATTCGATCCACTTTCCTAATAGTGGCAATAGGAAGGAGGATGGATTGCAGCCAGAAATGAGCTACAGCCGTAATCACCGATCTGACCAGCTCGATGCGCCCTCCAAATGACAATCCAGCGGCTTGCTAACCTTCCACTCTCCTCTGGACATACTCCACCAAACTATGGCAGTCCTAATTCCGCACATAGTTGACCGTGAGGGGTACTCCCAAGTAGCGCACCGAAAGATCGCTCCTCTCGATATCCAGTACGTCAGTCCGCTCCTCCTTCTGGGGACATAGTGAACTGAAGTACACCCGGCTCTTCTCCCTGTTCAACTGGAGGTCCGAGAGGGAATACAACTCTCCCATAATCTCAGCAAGCGTCTGCATGCCCTCCGTCGATGGCTGGATGAACACCAAGAGATCATCAGCATATATGAGGTGGGTAACTGGGGGATCCACCCTCCGAAACAATGGGACCAGTCTCCCTCGGTGCACTGCCAGGTCCATCAGGCATGTGAAGTATTCCATAACAAGCGTGAACAGGTAAGGAGACAGGGGATCCCCTTGTCGAAGTCAACAGGTAAGGAGACAGGGGATCCCCTTGTCGAAGTCCACGATTGCTCTGGAAATACCCATAAGGAATATCCAGAATAAGGACAGAGAAAGTGGGGGACGTGATGCACTCCCGGATCAGTGCAACCTAGTGGTCCCCAAAATCCATGGCTGACATCAGATGGCAAAGGAAGTCTCGATTGACCATGTCATATGCCTTCCTCAGGTCCAGTTTCACGCATGCCTTCTCCCCTCCGGGTTTGCTAAAGCCCCGCACCATCTCATGAGCCAGGAGGCTGTGCTCAGCAATCGACCTCCCCTTGATAAACGCAGCCTGGTTCGGAGATACCAAGTCCCGCATGATCCCCTCCATCCGCCGGCACATAAGGTGCGTAATTATCTTATAAAGATAATTACAGCACGCAATAGGTCTGAAGTCCGCTAGCGCTGTCGCTCCCTCCTTCTTTGGCACCAAGGTCAGGAAGGTGTGGTTCAGCTCTTTCAGCAGCTTTCCTTTGGTGAAGAATTCATGTACCACCTCCAAGACCTGATGCTTCAGCGTGTGTCACTCCCCGATCCTGGAATACGTATTTTAATACGTAAACCGATAAATTGTATATGCCTTGTATTTATACGATATTTATTATGCTGTATTTCTTCATGCATTTTCCAAAAATATTCGACAAAATATTATTTCCTAATTTATTTTCTGCATTGGGGCCTACAGTTTTGGCTCATTTGGGTAACCTATTCTTGGTTCACCAATGGTTCATCATGAACCCATGGGTTCAAGATTCTATATAATAACTCATCTCATTCTCTCTCCTCTCATTTATTTTCTCTCATTTATTTTCCTCCACCAACCAAGGCAAGTACCAACTTGCTCAAGAGATGGATCCATAAATTTTTGCTAATGTTTTTCTTACAAAATTATTTGTCAAAATATGTTCTTCTCCTCAATCTATACTAGTTTAGAACTTGAAAATTTCCATTTTGAAGCTTTGATTTTTGTAGATCTAAGTTTTAACCATTTTCGGATTCCCTTGGTTTTGATCTAGCAAACTTCATTTTTTTTTTGAGTTTTGATTGTTCCATGTTGTAGAGAATTTTGTTCTACCCCATTTTGACCTATTGAAGTCCCAATTTGGGCTTAGGATGAGGATTTTATGGACCTTAGAAGTTCTAGGGCTCATGGTGTTCTTGCTCTCAGCTAAGAGGAAGGAGATGACCCTGTAGCAGTTGGCGCGCGCAGCCCTTGGCCCAACGCTTTTTAGCGAAGGGCGCAGCCCCTTGGCCCAGCGCTTTTTAGCGAAGGGCGCAGCTCTCTCGTGACCCTGCACAATCGAACCCTGCGCAGTCTAACCCTGCGCAATCGAACCATGCGCAGTCTAACCCTGCGCAGTCTGACCCTGCGCAATCTGATCCTGCGCAGTCTGACCCTGCGCAACCTGACCCTGCGCAATCTGATCCTGCGCATTCTGACCCTGCGCACTCTGACCTGGACTCCCCTATATTTTATATTATTTTTATTATATATTGCTTATATATATGTAAATGTTTGTGTATGCTATATATCCTTACGCCTTTTGTCCTGAGCATGATATGAGCACTAATGTGACCCCGGTGAACAAAGTGTTCCTACCTGATACATGTACCTGAATGTCCCAGTTCTTGTTCATGCTCGACAAATGACTCGTAACTCCACGTGGCGTATTTGCAATGATGCATTACACTAAGGAGGGTAGAACATGTTGACATACTGATTGACATGGATCCTCTTTGGGGTACTCGTACTTGAGTACGACTTTTAGGAGGATAATCATGCAGGCCACAGCATGTGCGTCCAAGATTTCACCTAGGGTTAAACTAGGCAACTAAATATACTAGATGCATGGGGAGGGCAGAATCCCGAGATCGTGTTACACCAGCCGCCTTGAGATATTGTCTTGACGCGCCGGCTGGTCTCCACGGATACTGTGTCATTTGCAACGAGTGGATGACTGTATCCGATTAATTCATGATATATATTATATGTTTTGGCAAGGTGGCCTTACGAGGGACCTGTGCCCAATAACACCTGTCTACGTGAACCCCTGGGTTGGCTAGCCTTGCTGGAAAGATACGATCTGAGGATTTCTAAATAACATGATGCGAGGATAACCTCGTCCCACTAGAAACTCGTAGACTTGATTGGCCGTGAAAACGACTTGCTTGTATCCTATCACCTTCCGTGAATAACTGAGGGAAGCGGACTGTCATGGTACGTGATCCGACCTATGTTCTTGTTTGATTGTTGGGTTGGTTATCGTACTATGACAGGCTGTGGACCGAAGTTATGAACGGAAGACTTATTCTGGTTGTGAAGTGCTACTTCTGTGAATGACTGAGGAACATGGTCTATCATGGTACATGATCCAACCCATGTTCTTGTTTGATTGTTGGGTTGGTTATTGTGCTGCGATAGACTATCGACCGAAGTCACGATCAGGAGATTTTATTGTTTATACCTTTTAACTTATGTGAAAGTTATAGAGTACGACACGTCCCGACTCCATGCGGCACATTTTGTCCTTGTTTGGTTGTAAGGGTGCCATATGGGTTCGAGGATGTTGCGCTACCCTATAATAGTAGCCTAAGTATTACTATTGTCAATCATTCTATTAACTGGGTTTTTAATCTTAACTCTTGTGCCCCTTTGGCGGTACTTGCTATTCGGGGCTGACCCCGCTGGTTTTGTTTGGCCAGATCTCATAGCAGAGCCGGAGGATACGATCTTCCTTCCTGACATCCATGGTGCATACTAGGAGCATGGCGGTTCGGGGACTCGAGTGGGTTTCTTCTCCACCACTCCTACCTTTACTTTGTGCGGCGTTTAGCCACCGGCACCTGTTAGCCGGATTACTTGATATTTTGTGTCAGTACAGAATTGTAAAGAAACAGACTGCAGCTGTGTATAATTTTGTACTCCTGACTCTCTGAGATAGCTAAATTATAAAGCTAGTCTCTCATGATCATTTTGATGAAGCGTCGGGGACGCCTTACTGCTTTATCTCTAATGTTCATTTAATTGTTGATGTGACTTGATTGATTGAGACTTAGAACTCTGTGGGACCATAGGAGACTTGATTGTAGCATGTACCCCCTAGTCTCTCGACAGCCACGATCGCCGTATGACGTTACGTACCTCATATGGAGTAGCTGGCCTAGTCCGTCTCCGTATTTCGGTACTGGGGGGTGACAGCGTGTCCCAGTGGCGTTTGAAGAACCCACTGCTAAAACCATCCGGTCTTGGAGCCTTGTTGGGATCCGCCAGCTTGACAATAGCTTCCACCTCCTCCAAAGTAATAGGTGCAAGAAGAATGCTATTCCCATACGGAGTCACCAGTCTCTTCGTGACTATCTCTGAGAACACAGACAGGTAGTCAGTCTGGAAATATAGCTCAGAGTAGTACCTGACCGTCTCGTCCTGGATCGCAGCCGGCTCCCCAACAAGATTGCCATCCACATCCAGAAGCTGGGAGATGTGATTCCTATGCTGTCTGGTCCGGATGACATCATAGAAGAACTTGGAGCATCGGTCGCCATCCTTGAGCCAGGAGCACTTGGCACGCTGGGCAGTGCTGATCTCCTTCTGCAGCCGCAAGATGTTGACTTCTGTAATCAGCTCCTTCTCTCTTGCCGCCAGGTCCCCAATGAGCATGTCTGCTTGCATGTCTTGCTGGATAGCCCGCAACTCCACATCCTTATCCTCTAAGGAAAACTTTGGCAACCCCTTCACCCATCTCCGAAGCGCCTTCTTCGTAGCCTTGAGACGACTTACCAAGCGGAACTGAGCCGTCCCCTCCTGTCCGCTAATAAGTCCCTCTGAGACAGCCTTCAGGTAGCCCTCCGAGAGATAGCAACTGTTGTTGTACCTAAAAGGACGGGTCTTCCCAAGAGCCCGAGCAGTGAAGCCAACTCGGATGGGGGAATTATCGCTCGTCCCAGCAGCCAGGCCCTCCGCCGAAGTGTTGGAGAAATGTCGGAACCATTCCCCATTTCCCAGAGCTCGATCAAGCTGGCACGCTATCCTGTTCTGGATCGCTTTGTTATACCAAGTCCAGATGAAGCCTGAGCGAGATAATCCCTGGAGCCCAGCCTGGAGGAGGCATATCTGAAAATTATATAGGATAGAGTCTGGAACTGGACGACCGTCCACCTTCTCACCTCGGTGCAGAAGGGCATTGAAGTCTCCGATCATAAGAAGTGGAAGGGACGACGAATCAGCGGCAGCTGTGACACGGGAGATGTCGCTCCACAGGGACTCCCTTCTCCGTCTGTCGTTGTGGCCGTACACCGCCCCCAGTAAGAACTGGAAGCCACCCTTGTTCGAGAAGGGGATGGCAATCAACTGCTCCGACATCAAGATCAAGTCTCCATCCCAGCTCTTCGAGTTCCATCTAACCCATATCCTGGCCATGTCACACAGAGCCAGGTTGTGCAGATGGACCCAATGGGAAGGAGTCCGCCGAGCAAGAGTCTTGTCACCTTTGATCTTGGTTTCTAATAGAACAGAGATGTCACATTTCTTTCTGAGCAGCACCCCACTAATCTCTCTTTACCTCCCTAGCGAACACGTCTCCCTCACATTCCAGGCAATAATGGCCATTAATTATTAAGAGTATGGGTCCCCTGGGAAACACCCGGATCAGCACCTGGGGAGTGTGCCACATCCGTCGCTAAAAGATCCTCCTCCATCCTAGTCGAAATGGCCTGCTGGGGAACGACCTGAGAGAGCACCATCGCCCAGGCCGGATTGTCAACACACACCGCCTCCTCTCTGCCAGTAGGATGTCCCCCCTCCCTGGAGGGGCCGTCACTCAGCGGCTCGACAACACGTCTCTTCCTACAGTAAACCTGTCCCTCAGCCGCTCCGCCACCCCCTCGTACCTCGATCCCTGACGCCACCATGCCTCTAGTAACAATACTGCTCTGCCCCGGACAAATAGACGATGCCCCAGTCATGGCCGCATGCTGGGTAGGGACAATAAGGCTCATCCCCCCTTCACTCACGGGATGAGAAACCTCTTCCACCAAGACCTCCTCTCCACTGTCAACTTTATCATCCATGGCACATGGCTATGTTGTTACGGGCGACACCTAGGCGCGCCTAGGCGGCCTAGGCGCGCAGAATTTTAGTACTCCGCCTCGACCTGGGGATTTCAAGGCAGGGTTCAGCGGTGGGCGCCTAGGCACGCCTGGGCGGGCGCCTTGGTCCGCCGAGTGGAAGTCGAAGTCGGGCGCCTAGGCGGTGGGCTCCATGGGCTTTTTTTTTCGGATTTTAGGGTTTGCTTACAGGTTATTGCTCCTGGGCACCAATTGTTGCCGCTGCTGTTGTCCTTCCTCTACAGAAAAGAAGCAAAGAAAGGGGAAAAAAAGCAAAGAAGGGGACGACCGCTACTGCTGAGCTGCTCGGCTGCTCCGACGTCCTCCGATCCCTTTCAGGTATTCTTCTTCTCCTTCATCTTCTTCTCCTTCGTCCTCTTCTTCTCCTTCCTCTTCTTTTCCTTCGTTCTCTTCTTCCCTTTCAACGTTTTTTTTTTCCTTCGTTCTCCTCTTCTTTTCTGCTCGGCTGCTCGACTGCTGAGCTGACCGCTACTGCTGTTGTTGTTTTTTTTTTGCTGCGGTTTTTTTTTCCTGCTGGTGATATACTGATTTTTTTGCTGCGGTTTTTGAAAACTTTTGATGGTTTCAAACTTTGCCTTCGCTATTTGCTGATTTGAGACAAAAATATACTGATTTTTTTTTTGCTGCTGGTGATATTTTTCTCCTATTCGATTGCTGCTGATTTTTTTCGTTTTTTTTCAAAATTTGAATATGTCTTCTAGTGGTTCCACTCGTTTGAAACCATCAAAAGATCCCTGATGGAATTATGGACAACCATTGCTCAATGACAAGAATAGCGTAAAGTGTGATTTGTGCCAAGTAATAACAAAGGGAGGAATTAATAGGCACAAACAACATCTTGCGGGCGGTTATCCAGATGTTAAAGTGTGCTCCAAAGTAACTAAAGATATCCAAGAAATAATCAGAAATTATATAGCTGAACAAAAGTTGAAGAAGGAAGAAAGAGAGGATAAAACATGCATCAATAGCAGGGATTAATATATTTGAAGGTGTTAGCCTTTACATTGATAGTACAAATATAATGTTTACAATTTACATTGCTTCACATTTGCTTGCAAAATTCTGCTACACACAGGGAAAACAGCCCTTAATGCTTCACATTGCTTTACATTGCTTCTCCTTAATTCTGCTACTCAAAGTCAATTCACATTGCTTCTCCTTAATGCAAAAATTTGCTACTAATGTTTACAATTTACATTGCTTTACAATTCACATTGCTTCTCCTTCTCCTTAATGCTGCTGCATCTCCTGAAAGGCTGAAACCTGAGATCTGCTACTGCTACTGCTGCACACAGGAAAAACAGCAAGAAATTCTGGACGGGCGCCTAGGCGAGGCGGGCATGGTCTCGCCTCGCCTCGCCTAGCGCACAGTACAACATAGGCACATGGTGGGTCTGGAGCCACACTCAGGGGATTACTAGGCTCCACCTGAGGACCTACCGCCGAACAAGCACTGGCCAGATGTCTGAAACAGGAACAGCGTGAACAGGAAGGTGGGACCCATTCGTATTCCACCTTCTGGGTAAGCACCTCTCCAGAAGGAATATCATATTCCAGCACCGTCGGTAGCTCCCCCCCAGCCCGGATCTCCACGAAAATCCTGGCGTACATCAACCTCGACCGAAAGGCAGTAGCTTCATCCGCCTTGATCGGGGTGCCCACCAAGCTCGCCAGACGCATCAGCAATGGTATACTCCAAAACCGGACAGGGAACTCAGGAAAGCGAATCCATACAGGTATGGCATTCAGAACTTTCCTCTCACATCGAAGCTCCGGGGTCCATTCCATTAGAATGATAAGCCTACCGTCGAACGTCCAGGGGCCGCCCTGAAGGATCCTAGCGACATCCTCCGCAAGTCCGAACTTCACATAATAGAAGTCGTTCTCGCGGGCAAAGAACTCCATACTTTCCTTAGGCAGCCAGACCCGCGCTGCATAACCCCGGATCTGTCCGTAGAACGGCTTGTTGCCTAGGATGTACAACACTAGAGTGTTCTTCCAGTAAGCTGTCACCTTCTCTATCTCCTCCGCAGGGAACAAGGCTCGGAAACCTCTCCCTGCTTTGATTGGCGACACATACTCCATCGAAGTGGGAGTTTTCAGCCCCACTGGTTTGCAGATGTCAGCCCAGGACCTTCCAGCCGACCGTGTATTCACCCCCTGGGGCTTGGGGGCCTCCTCCGGGTGGTAAGACCGGGGCCCCTGAACACCGAGATCGACCACCTTACTCTTTCCCTTATCCGCCGCGGTCGCCTTTGGTCGCCAGCCCACCGACCTCTCTGCAGACACCACAGGGCCACGGGCCGATGGCCGCACCCCTGACCCTCCCTGTCGCCTATCAGCAGGATGTCGATCCCTCACAAGTCCCTGTCCTCCTCCTACCATTCCCCCGGTCTTTGCCCCACGGCGATGTGTAACCGTCGTCCAACCTCCTTCCTCCATCTGGCTCCTCTGAGATCCAGATCCTGCCCCAAATTCGAAGTTATGGACGTTTGGGCCATCCCGCAAGATCTGATTCCTTTCCGATACCGAAACCAACCCCGCTGCCGCCGTAGGGGGGGCTCCGCCGCTAGACGCTGTCCCGGGGGGTCCGCCCGACCCCCCCACCAATGCTCCCCCCCCCCCCACCGCCTGGGGGGGCTCCGTCGCACGTCGCTGCTCCGGGGGGTCCGCGCGACCCCTCCCCCCCCCTCTGTGATCCCGCCCGCCCCCCCCCCCCCCCACCGCCTTGGGGGCGCCTCCGTTCGTGGCTGCTCGGAGGGGTCCGCCCTGTCACGCCCCGCTCCCGCAGGAGCGATCGTCCTCGCTAAGGCGTGATGCCGCACGGGCCTAGGTTGCGCCCGTGCAAGGCTATGTCCGAAAACGGCCGATTTGAGCTAGGCCACAGAGTCGCACAGAGTGTCCCCATTTGCAGCGGAAAGTAAATGAACACAAATTGAAGCGAATTCAAAATCTTTATTGACATTCAAGAAGTTTACAAGCGGCGCTAGGCCGAGATTACAAATCACTCAAGCTCTCTCTCTCTCTGAAACATAAAAGGCGTGCCAAGTGGCTTACAAGATGGAATGATTCATGACGATGTTCCGATACATTATGTCCTGTATAGGGTGTTTCAGCTTCTTGCAACGCTCCAAGGTCCCAGAGTTAGCTCCGCGCCTTAGCACGTTCGAGGGAAGCTCCACACCCGATGACGACTTCTGCGTCCTGCAAGCAAACTGTGGGGTTATCAGTACATTGTTATGCACTGGTGGGGAGGCTAGCTCGCCCACAATGCTATCATTACCAAACACGTTCGATTTACTTTTGTGCACCATCTATCATTCATTGTCTTTCTAATCTTGCCTTATGATCAGTTTCATGGCATATTTCATAATCTATCTCGTGTTGCCGAATTCGAGTGTTCTCATGGAAATACATGCATGACTTACCCATACTTACCGTCCGGCCTTCCCTGTCCAAAGTAAACCAAGTTAATCAACAATTCGCATATATCAACTTAATGTAATTCACGTAAACATTCAATGTCAAGGGCGTGTCCCTGCTTCAGGTCCTAGCGCGTCGTAGGCGTGTTCTCTAACTCGTTTGCTCGAAGTATTCTCGATCATTTTGTGTGTTATATTCAAGCCTGTTCAGAAGGTGCTTTATTCAGTTAACTTAGACTACTTTGATTTCAATGCAAGGACTTGCACGTGGATTGCCACCAGCAAAGCCCACTTAAATCTATATGCACCGGTCGCTGACATGTCAGCTATTTTGGACATTTTTTCCTTTGGCATTCTCATCTATCAAGCGTGATGGCTGGTACACCTTGATAGACTATTGAAGTACCGACCCTACGTTTGGTTATGTGCCCAAGCCCGCACACCTGTCCGCCCGTAGGCCATGATTCCGCCTAGGTCGGCCACGAAATCGTCGTTCGTTGCCCTTGGAATCCCTTTTTCACTTGTGCACGAGTCCGTCCACGACCATTTCGTATTTTATTGTCATTTTAACTTAACGGCTGTCTTTGTGCCATAGGCTGTCTCTGAGCCATAATGCGTTATCGACCAGGTTAGCGTCCGTGCAGCGCGGGTAGCGAGCCCCGTTGCACGTGTCCGTCATACTTGTCGCTAACCATTCTTTCCTTTCTTATCTTTCATTCATTCATTCTTTTCTTTCTTTTACTTGTCCATTTGTTCATTGATTCATTTCATTCACATATTCATTCATTCATTCGTCGATTCATTCATTCACTTATTCATTCACTCATTCATTCATTTATACATTTTGCAACTCCCTGTGCGGGAGTCGCCTTGGCGACCCATCGGTCCCGAAGTCTTTCAATGTTGCTATACTCTACTCGGAACGACTATGTCGATAGTCCTCCGTTTCATTGTTGTAAACCATTTATTGTTTCATTGTTGAACGCATAAGGAACTCGAAATGTAAGCCCGTGCCTTAGCACGGGCGCAGAGTACGGTGCGAGAGTTCTCACATTTTCCATGTTCTTTTCCATATTCTATACAAGCATACAAGATGGGATTATTCCCTTAGCTAGGTGCGTTGAGTCATTTATTAGCATGCGCAGTGTTATCGCCTAGCGATTCTAGCAATAGTGTCCGTATTGTTATGTGTCTAGGCTAAGCAAAGACGGGTTCATCGGAGCCACCCACCTTAGCGATGTTCGCATCGGCCGAGCGATACTCCGAGCGCGCCTTTGAAAGTCCAAGTCTGGATTCCTCTTGACGGGCCAATGTAAGCCTTGCATCGATTCTTCGTCAGGTCGATGCCAACTCTTCGGGTCGACGGCTCGTTTGAGTCGTTGCACTTGCCGTTTGAATCGGCGTTCCGCTAGGACGGAGCAGGTCATTACATAATACACCACTCAAAACAAGTCTCGTCCTCGAGACTTCCTGAGTGCAGGTCATCCTACCATTCCTTAACTCGTGTCGTCGTGTTTCTTAGACAATTCTATCTAACGGCTCTATCGTTGATGGCATCGAACTATACTCGTTACCTTTCTAAGTTCCGTGTCGCATACGTTTGGTCGATTATATTAAATAACTTTTCATTCATTTTAGAGTTGATGGTACTTATTCAATTCAAGTGTTTCTTCGTCTTGGTTGCTATTTCTTCGTGTCATGGGATTGAAATGGTCGCACGAGGCACGTTGTAATCCGTCAAATGCGAAGGTCGTAGGCTGAGGCAAACTCACTTTCGTTTATCTCGGTCATCGAGATAACCCGATTCGCTTCTCAAGCGTTCTTGTCCACGAAATCAGTATGATTTCTTCTTAGCGGGGTCAACCAAGTCTAAGTAATTTTCGTCCGATTCAAGACCAAGTATTGCACTATCATCGAGTATATCTTCCTATCAATGGTTCAATTCGTTATACCAACTTTTACTTGCACGATATCGATTCCATATCATTCACTTGTTTAGGGCCAATCTCGTTGTCGCTCACGCACACTCCGCTCACACGTTTCTTTGATTCCGAGCCACGCTCGTACTAGTATCATTCTTTTCTTTTAACACGATCTCAATCCCCGATACTTTCCGTTCCTCAAGTCTCGTTTGGAATTCAACGTGTCACTTGGTTGGATCGTGCACGCATTCCAGGCGTCCCCAAAATACATGCATTCACTAAACCGTGTGATAGAGAATTCGTCATTCTCACTCGAGTCGCATCGTGCACATACTCAGGCGTCCCTGAAATATATGCATGTCAGCCGAATCTCGTGAGCAGGGTTTCCTATTCTTGCATCATTCAATCCATCCATGTCAATCCTCAAGATCAATCTTTTGATTGCTAACACTTGAAACAGGGGCGTCTCGCCTAACCGCTAGGCCATTTCTCAAGGCTAAGTCAATGTCAGGATTGGAATCATAGTTTTCCAACAATAATGCCAACACTGACCCCAATCCTAGGGTCAAACCAAAGTCGGTAGTACGGAATTTTCTACCCAAGCTCGCGTCACTCAGAATTCTAAACATCGAGCACGATCACCTATTCGCATCAATGCATTCGTTGCGCGTATTCGAATCCATTCAATCACCAATTCTAACCAATTCATGTATTCGATCACGAGGTCGTCTAGCTTTGACAATATGTTGCGCCCCAATCTCACGCAAGTCCGATTATCCACGGTGGTTCATGAATCACCATGCAACGCTCCCGCGGAATAATCATTCTCATCGGGCGTAACTCTTGCTTGCGTCTAGACTAATTCATTCTCGATACGCGGATTGGACCAACGAAATCCTTAAATTCAACCGTCACGCATGCTAAGTCACTCTCGAGTCTACATTCGCGTCAAACCACAAGTCGATGTATCCAATTTGCCATGCCATGCAAGTTCGATCACCCCCGCTGTATGAATCACCACACCAGCGCTCACGCGGAGTGATCGCCCTAATCGGCGTGACGCATGTGCGAGGCTGGAGTTGCGCTCGCATAAGACAAGAACGTCAACGTTGTGGTTGTCAATGAAGCATATCCAAACATTTTCATTTTTCATCTAAGCCAAGATCTCGGTTCGATAGTCTGACCGTCATTCGTTCAACTAGAAAATCCTCGAGCCACGTCTATATTTTCCTCGACACGTTTCAATATCCCGAGTATAGCATCCATCGGAACAATGACATTTTGCACTATCGTCATTCGCCGAGTCAGAGTACCCCCGAGTTATCGCATATCGATCTTTGATACGCCTCAATACAATCGACGATATGCGTAACCTGACGATCTTCCTTTGCAACCAATTTCGAGTCGTGCGACTGATGCTATTGTCCGAACGAGATATACCACAATTCCATTCGATTCAATCCAAGATCGAGTTCGATCGCTATTCCTCAAGCTAGTTTCAATATCGTTCTCCAAAACTCAAGTCATATTTCATTTGACCCAATCCGAAATCACAAGTGCTATCCTCTAGCTTCCTCGGTCGAGACATACATCTTATTCATCGTTCCGAGTCGTTTTCTAACTTGCGTTGCCCATTTACAAGTTGTCCGAACGACATCTCGTTCGGGACATTCGAAGTCACGACCAACTAAGCGTGACGCGTTCTAAGGCTTTGCGCGATCGCATCGCTTCGCCGGCATACTCGTTCTATCCGTATATCCTTTAGTCTTGCTCGAATAACTTCTATGACGTCCATACACCACTCAGGGTTCGAGCCACTCGACTAGTCGTCGACACTCATTCTTATTCTTCTCCGAACCTATCACATACACCACTCGGGTTCAAGTCATTCTACAAATCCTCAAAAGATCATTCGATTCCCAATCGATGTGTTCAATCGCGCGTTCGCCCATTCCTCAAAGTCTAAGAACCATCTCTCGTGCTCGCTTTAGCGTTGGTCAAATAGCGTCTCTATCGACATACATTCTAAGTCTCACTTATTTTCGTCCGAGCGATAGTCGATCTCGCTCGCAAACTCGTTTGCACCAAAAGGTCTAGGTGCGCGACACTCGGCACAACTTAGCCAAAAGGCTGCGTGCATAATCATCCCGTTCGAACTATACCCCGGTCTCGTGTACTCGTCCGCTATTGTCAGCGTAAGGTTATTCAAGCATGCCTTGCGTTTGCTAACTTTTAGCATTTTAGTTTTCTTCCGACTTAAGTCCGTCATGGTTTGGCACAAAGGCCTTCGCCTATCGATCCCGTTCAACCGAGTACTTGTACGAGCTTTTGAAATTATTAGACTTATTGTATGGAACATCCCAAGGCACAATGAGAGAGAGCGTACACTTCTTTTCCAATGACGAGCTTTCAAAACTGAGAAATCGACGTGAAGTCCAAGGACGTAAAGCCGTGCTCTGATACCAATCTGTCACGCCCCGCTCCCGCAGGAGCGATCGTCCTCGCTAAGACGTGATGCCGCACGGGCCTAGGTTGCGCCCGTGCAAGGCTATGTCCGGAAACGGCCGATTTGAGCTAGGCCACAGAGTCGCACAGAGTGTCCCCATTTGCAGCGGAAAGTAAATGAACACAAATTGAAGCGAATTCAAAATCTTTATTGACATTCAAGAAGTTTACAAGCGGCGCTAGGCCGAGATTACAAATCGCTCAAGCTCTCTCTCTCTGAAACATAAAAGGCGTGCCAAGTGGCTTACAAGATGGAATGATTCATGGCGATGTTCCGATACATTATGTCCTGTATAGGGTGCTTCAGCTTCTTGCAACGCTCCAAGGTCCCAGAGTTAGCTCCGCGCCTTAGCACGTTCGAGGGAAGCTCTGCACCCGATGACGACTTCTGCGTTCTGCAAGCAAACTGTGGGGTTATCAGTACATTGTTATGCACTGGTGGGGAGGCTCGTCCACAATGCTATCATTACCAAACACGTTCGATTTACTTTTGTGCACCATCTATCATTCATTGTCTTTCTAATCTTGCCTTAGGATCAGTTTCATGGCATATTTCATAATCTATCTCGTGTTGCCGAATTCGAGTGTTCTCATGGAAATACAGCATGACTTACCCATACTTACCGTCCAGCCTTTTCTGTCCAAAGTAAACCAAGTTAGTCAACAATTCGCATATATCAACTTATGTAATTCACGTAAACATTCAATGTCAAGGGCGTGTCCCTGTCTCAGGTCCGAGCGTGTCGTAGGCGTGTTCTCTAACTCGTTTGCTCGAAGTACTCTCGATCATTTTGTGTGTTATATTTAAGCCTATTCAGAAGATGCTTTGTTCAGTTAACTTAGACTACTTTGATTTCAATGCAAGGACTTGCACGTGGATTGCCACCAGCAAAGCCCACTTAAATCTATATGCACCGGTCGCTGGCATGTCAGCCATTTGGACATTTTTTCCTTTGGCATTCTCATCTATCAAGCGTGATGGCTGGTACACCTTGATAGACTATTGAAGTACCGGCCCTACGTTTGGTTATGTGCCAAAGCCCGCACACATGTCCGCCCGTAGGCCATGATTCCGCCTAGGCCGGCCACGAAATCGTCGTTCGTTGCCCTTGGAATCCCTTTTTAACTCGTGCACGAGTCCGTCCACGACCATTTCGTATTTTTTGTCATTTTAACTTAACGGCTGTCTTTGAGCCATAGGCTGTCTCTGAGCCATAATGCGTTATCGGCCAGGTTAGCGTCCGTGCAGCGCGGATAGCGAGCCCCGTTGCACGTGTCCGTCATACATGTCGCTAACCTTCTTTTCTTTCTTATCTTTCATTCATTCATTCTTTCTTTCTTTCACTTGTCCGTTTGTTCATTGATTCATTTCATTCACATATTCATTCATTCATTCGTCGATTCATTCATTCACTTATTCATTCATTCATTCATTTATACATTTTGCAACTCCCTGTGCGGGAGTCGCCTTGGCGACCCATCGGTCCCGAAGTCTTTCAATGTTGCTATACTCTACTCGGAACGACTATGTCGATAGTCCTCCGTTTCATTGTTGTAAACCATTCATTGTTTCATTGTTGAACGCATAAGGAACTCGAAATGTAAGTCCGTGCCTTAGCACGGGCGCAGAGTACGGTGCGAGAGTTCTCACATTTTCTATGTTCTTTTCCATATTCTATACAAGCATACAAGATGGGATTATTCCCTTAGCTAGGTGCGTTGAGTCATTTATTAGCATGCGCAGTGTTATCGCCTAGCGATTCTAGCAATAGTGTCCGTATTGTTATGTGTCTAGGCTAAGCAAAGACGGGTTCATCGGAGCCACCCACCTTAGCGATGTTCGTATCGGCCGAGCGATACTCCGAGCGCGCCTTTGAAAGTCTAAGTCTGGATTCCTCTTGACGGGCCAATGTAAGCCTTGCATCGATTCTTCGTCAGGTCGATGCCAACTCTTCGGGTCGACGGCTCGTTTGAGTCGTTGCACTTGCCGTTTGAATCGGCGTTCCGCTAGGACGGAGCAGGTCATTACACGCCCGACCCCCCCATCTGTGATCCCGACCCCCCCCCCCCCCCGCCCTAGGGGGGGGCACTACCGCCGACGGGGGGGGGGCCGGCCCCCCCCTTCTTCCCCGAGATCCTCCCCCCGCCGGCAAGAGGGTCAGGCGGCCGCGGGGGAGGAACCCTAGCGCGCCCAAGATCGCCCGCACCCGCACCTATTTCTCTCGCTGCCATTGCTATTATATATTATATATATATATATATATATATATATATATATATATATAGGGCGCGGATCAAAATCCCGTCCGCGGAGCTTGCCAAAGCCCCCCCCTGCACCATCGGATCGGGGGCCCGCGTGGGGCCCCCGCGCGCCCGCTCAATCCAACAGTAGAGGGCAATGGGTTTCCGAGTCCCGCTCGCAGAGCCCCGTCGCCCTCGACCGTAGGATCGAACGGGCGCGCGCGGGGCCTCACACGGCCCCCCGATCCGATGGTGCAGGGGGCAGGCTTTGGCGGGGCTCCCCCGCGGGGCTTTTGATCCGCCTTATATGATATCTATATATATATATATATATATATATACTTGAGACAGAGAAAATAATAATATCCTCATGCCAGAGTGAAATACGAATAATGTGTACTGAAATTGCATAAAATCTATTTTAAGAAAATGTTAAAGCTTCAGCAACACTAATCAAGTAAAGCCTAATCAATATTTAAGTTACACGTGAAACAATAAACAAGATTGATACAGGAATCAAAGGTGAATGAAGTTAGCCAATTAATAATATCAACCAATGCATGTTCTGTATGAAGTTTCTAAAACTGAATAGTGAATCTTACTTTTAGTGCAACTTCTCTATTTCCATCTGGGGCACTTTGACAAATTGTAGTTTGAACATTAATTGCTTGAACTTTCCCTTTATTTTGTAAGCGCTCAGAAATCGTGGCAGCTAACTCAACTCCCGCATAACCACACCCAACAATAGCAACAGATATAGATGAGTCCTTGCCAAAATGCTCCCTCTCCAGCATGCGCAACTTGTTATCAACTTTCTGCACCAATAGATGTGACATGATAATGAGGAAATGCCACACAAGTTAAAGCAGAGATCATAAAAGGAGTAACTGGACAACCTTATTTACAACAAATGGTTACATGAGGTCAGCTGTGGAAAACAATAAAGGTGAACCGTAAGGCCCGTAACAAAGACTAACAATATGGAAACTTTTGGCAGATAGAAAAACTAGCAATTCACATGTTAAATTTTCGAAGTTCTACAATTTTGTAAGTGCAAGCTTTAATCCATGAGATCCATGTTTACTACTGGTTACAAATTATAACCTTCTCCTATTTTTATATGGTTTCTTTTTCACACTATCCAGAATAAATAAATTGATTTGGATGATGTGTCGATACTATCCAGCGCAGAGAACATCTAATCCATAGTTTGCAGTATCTACTGATACCGATCCGATACAACCGATGCCGATACGGTTTGGCATGTTCAACCGATACCAATACTGACTAATACAGACATTAGGGGTCTCTTTCCCATTCAATTCGCCAAAGAAAATTGAACGAAAAAGACTAATCGGCAAGGATGTAGAAGCATGTAAATGAAGAAAACTTATTCATTGCAGGTTAAACCAATCAACAAGAGTGACTATTATTTCATTAAATTTCAAAATTATTATGAAAAACACAAAAATTACTCAAAATTATACCTAAATGTCTAAAATATTTTTCTAATTTTTTAATAATTTATTAATTGAAAACGGTTTGCCAACCGGGTGTCGCGGTGGGAGTGTCAGCCGAATGCTCAGAGCTAAACAATTATGGAGAACTCTAACATCTTCGACTATGTGCGCGTAAAAAAAAAGAACATGGTAATGGTAGAGAAAAACCTTTCAAAGAATTACTAGATTACAATGACTATATAGGCTACGAAAATAGGAGAAAAGCATAGTAAGATTGTAAAAGCATATAAATGAAGAAAACTTATTTATTGCAGGTAAATCAATCAACAAGGGTGACTATTTCATTTAATTTCAAAACTATTATGAAACAACACAAAAGAATACTTAATTATGCCTTCTTGTCTAAAATATCCAAAAATTTAATAATTTACTAATAATTATTTGCTTTCCGACACCAAAAAAATCAGATACTCAGATCTGAAACTGTTTATATTGTTGATACCGCCTAACTTAATACTCATAGAAAGGCTCCGATATTGATTCCGATACCGATATTGTGGACCTTGATCTAATCTCACCGTTCATGTCAGTGAAGTATCACTAAATATGATTTTATATTTATGATGTTATCACATGCCATTTCTCAAAAGAAAATGAAAATTAAAGTGGATTCCAGAATTCACAATTTTTTTGCATCTTCCTCCTACTCGATATTAAGAGTTTTCGCGGGCTCGACACTCCAACACCTTGGTTACCTAAGTGCACGATCGATTAGGTAGGTCCTCTTTGGTGCCATTTTAGCCTTCTAAGATTTATTTCCTTCCTCTCACACATATAGCTCCTCAACCACAAACTCTGTACTAACTTACAGAGGATTGATGTCGGATTAAAAGTAGGCCAAAACAATAAATCCTTACTGCTTCATAATTAAAGTCAAACTGAAAAAAAGGAATGATAGTTATGGTAATAAGCCATTATCCCACATTTAGAGTCCACTTGAACGAATAAAAAAATCATTTACTTTCCACTAATTAAACTATGTTAAGGTAACAATTTCTTAGACACTTATAAATGTACAACTGAACAACTCCAAGGACGACCAAGTGACATAAATGGATAATATCCACATTACAGTCTCAATATCATAAAGAGGTATAGGAATATAGGGTTGCTGAAATTCCTAGAGATGCATGACAATAAATAGATCTTTAACACCCTTCTTTACGTGGCTAGCTTTTAGCTTACTACTTAAAATGGACGAATATTAAACTTTGGAAAGGCTCTTCTGAAACATTTTATTATATTGTCATCTATTCGATCTACCCCCTTTGAATACACTTATCAGCTCCAACATCATTATTCCCAAATGAACATCCCATCACATATGGCTAAAAAGTCAAGCCTTTGGCAAGTTCATGGGGTCCCATGAGGTTCCATATCTTGTTGATTAATTCTTATTGCAAGACTAGTTTACAAAATTGAGCATGACGATTCAACTTATCAGCAAAACTTCATACCTTCTGGTATTTAATTCACATTTAAATATATAAATGTGGAGTAAAATATTATCAACAGAACAAGTAATTTAAGTACCAGCATTAGTATCAGTTTGCAAGTTTGTTGCCAAAGGTAGGTGCAACAAAAGTACAACAATATAACATAAAAATGTAAAATCCAGAATATTATCCACGGTGTTCAATTTCCTGAACAGTTATATGATAAGATCACTGAAGAGAAAGATACAACTAATATGAAAGGCATAATATTTCTTACTCGTGCATCTTCCAAGGTTGAGAAAGGAATGGCATATTCAAGAGAACCGGGCACAGAATCAACTTTAGCTTCAGCTCCTAAAGCCATAACCAACCTGGCTGCCCAGTTGAAATGGATGTACAATCAGGGAGAGGATTTCAATAACAAAAAAGCACGGCAACCTAAAACTCACAATCTAGTTCTTTAAGACGTCATAAACTAAGGACTGAAATTTAGGGAGAAAAAAGAGAGGGAATCTTATATAACAAACAGATTGTAAGAGAAGCTATAACTTCAATATGAAACACGAGTTTGATTCCATATAACACTACAAAATTTATATAATCAAATCATATGAAGAAGGCTTCTTCAAATTGTTTCCTTCAATGTACAAAGATAACTTTATCTATGTACTTACTGAAATTTAAAATGCTAATATAATAGCAACAAGAACAAATGTAAAACAAAGGCACATGTGGAAGCATGCACACGCAAACAGAGATACATAGAGAGAGGGAAGGAAATGGGAGGGGGGAAGGAGGATTCAGTGAATTGTGGTTTTCTCTAGACAAAAATCTGTGGCACTGTTAAACAATTGGCGTTAAGCCTATATGAAGATGAGAGCTCATTAATGAATCAAATATGGCATTCCATTTTCTGCCATAAAGATGAACTTTACGATACTATAATCTGAAATCTTTCAGAAATTACATTCTTAAGATATCCGTATAACCATGAACAAGTTATATATTTTCCATTTCAATTTCATCTACAAACGTTGGAAGGTGTCTCCAAATTTTCTCCAATAAGGTGGGGAGTGTAGGAGCGTAAAAAGTGCTTCAAAGAAAGGGTCATCTCATTCATAAGTGATCTACTTTACGCCTAGCAGAGCGGGTAATCTCTATACGCCCAAGACAAGGCTAATCGCTTTACGCCTAAACAGGCTGATGATTTTATGCTCGGGTTTACACCCATGATTTTACGCCAAGGACAGAGCAGCCTCTTTTACGCTGGACAAAGCTGTCAAATCTCGCATTTAATGCAAACTCTGACATGGAGATATTAATGATGGCATATATCACAAAGGGATTTGTTTTTACACAGAGACCAATGTTGTCGTTTAGTGTGTGGATTGAGCTACTTTATGCTCACACTACGGCTTCTTTTACGCACGAATATACGAGCTTTTACGCTCAACAGCTGACGTGTGCGTAAAGTCTATTTGAGCTACTTTACGCTCAAGGTTATTTAACAACCACTTTATGCGGAAATCTATGTCAAGGCTATTTTACGCCTAATCTACTGCTTTACGCTCAGAGTACATTGGGACTATTTTTACGCCCTATTCTCCTCCACTAGCTTGGAACGTGGTCTGCCTACGTGGCTTTCATGCCATTCTTCTCGAAGAACGTGTGTACATGCATCCTATTCTTACTGAAATGATGGGACACATGTCAACATATGCAGAGGTTGGCTTCGATCGTGGATGGCAGTTGTTAGCGTAAAGATGGAACTTTTGCTAAGTTTTTACGCACAAGAGTCCAAGTCTATAAATAGACTTATTTTTTTCATAACACAAGGACAGAGACAGGAGAGAATACAGAGATCAGAACTTAGAGATTTGGATTCTCCAGAGCATTCTTCTTCATCTTTCTTTCAGAACAGAGTGAAGCAAAGCAGGAAAGCATTCGGCCTCGCCATCAGTGTCCAAGTGCGTCGATACCTTTCTGGTGACTTAGTTCTTCCAGTTGTTCTACTTCAAGCAGTGATCTTCATCATCATCATATGGTCCAAGGAACAAAGTGATCATTTACGAATCAGACTTCTACAGCAATACTTTTCCAGAATCAAATTTGTACTTCTTGTATTTTTTTCTCGTTTTATTTTCAAAAGCCAATTCCTCCAAGGCATTTTGTTAAGTGAAACAAAAATGGCGACTCTGCTGGTGGACATTCTCCTCTGACGAGGAGGCAATTGCTCAATATGATGATGTTTCGGTCGGTTCGACCAAGAAGACTCTGGTTGTGCACTTCGACCAGACTGCCTACGAAGAAATGCTCCGAACTGGGGGTGGTTCTCGCTGCTCCAATGTTCAAAAGTCTCGCAAAGTACGAAAAGTTTGGATTCCTAAATCCAAAATAGCTTCTGATCTCTCTGTTGCTGTTGATAACAAGGGAATTCTTCCCTCTCCTGTCGTAGGGGCTCCCGTTCATAACGAGGCAGTCCTTACTTCGGCGTCGCTCTCTAAGTGTGACAATTTGTCTCCCGTCTGTGACGGTGTAGATGATCGGGTTCCACGCCCACTGCGTAAGAACCAGGTTTTACGCCCACTGGGTAAAAACCAAGTTTTACGCTCAAGGCATAAGAACGAGTCTCATTTGTAATGTGGCAGATTCTAATGCTTCTGAGTGTAAAAATAAGTCTCCCGTCTGTGACGTGGTAGACACACACAAATTACGCCCCTCGCGTAAAACAAAATCTCCCGTCTGTGACGTGGTAGATAATCAATTTTTACGTTTTACGCGTAAAGGTAAGTCTCCTGTCTGTGACAGTGTAGATAAAATTCACAACGATGTTTGCACATCTAATGTGAATATACCTAAACGCATACAGCGTAAAAATGTTGTTGGTAAAACTTCTGTCCTACACCAACAATCTTCTTATACTGCTTTACGCAAAGTACCAAACTTGCAAATCACGCGCCATGAAGATGGAGTCCTTCGTGCTCAAAAATCTCAAGATTTACGCACACAACTCCAAACGCGTAGAAATGTACAATTTGGTTCTGCGAATGCTGCTAGTAATCTTCTTTACACACAGGGTACTAAACGTTTTTCTACCCCTAATGTGATAAAGAAGAATACTCCCTCCATTCCTTCTGACTTACGTGAATTGCTCATACAAAAGCGTAAGAATTCACAATCTCCGGTGACGCTCTCCCAAGAAAAACATCATTGTGAATATCACCAGGTTGTGATCAATTGTTGTTGTTCGGCTTCAAAACGGTCAGTTTTTGATCGATTGAGTTTTTCGCTTCAACATCAAGCTGAAGACCAAGAAGATGAGCTGTCATATGCATCAGTCAACATGGCATCTCATACTAACAGAGGACGACGTCCGAGACGGAACATGTCCCAAACTCCAGGTCAACAACAGTTCAACAGACTTCTTGATTCCTTTGAAGGAGTATATCAGAATACTCGATCAAGAAGACAAAGGCAATTACAGACTTCTGATTCAGAAGCTGGGGGTACTCAATCTTTTGAGTCCGATACCGATAGTGTGGATTCATACTTCTATACAAATCCTTCCGTATCTTCACGAGAGGTTGAATCCTACGCTGTTGGAGATGAACCAGAGACGTCATCTGCTAATACAGAACGTCTCACTGCCGTGAGCAATCACTGAAAGATATGCTTAACATGGTGCAAAGTATGCATCAGATAATTTTGAATCAGCAAACTACTCAACCGACGGTAATAACACCAGTACCAGTAGCAGCACAAACTCAAGATAGTCAAGGGACTGAAATACCTTTGAATACTCAAGAGCCGACTGTTAATCAGAATTCTGCATCTCCAGATCCCATCATCCCTGAAGATGTACCACCTCCAGTGGGGGTTACGGTACATCCAACAACCATTCAATCAAATGTGCTTCCCAAACCAGTGAAGCCATTCAAGCAGTGCGTGAGCTCAAAGCATAGTTTGAAGTTTTTAGGCACAAAGATCAACTCCAGAGGTTAGGGATCAAGCAACCTTATCCTCCTCATTGCAATGATGTACCCTTTCCACCGAAATTCAAGCCACAATCTATGGTTTTGTTCGATGGAAAAGCATCTCCCAGTCAATATATCAATTACTTTGATATTATGACTGTACACTTGCAGAAAGATGACGCTCTTCTCACTCGAGTGTTCATCGGGTGCCTGACGGGTTCGGCTTATGATTGGTATCGAAGTTTACCGACAATTGCATTTCGTCTTTTGACGAATTTAAGGCAATGTTTCTCTCCCGCTTCTATGAAGGAGACATGGACATGAACATGTCCTCCTTGATAGAAATCAAACAAAAGGAGAAAGAAGATACTCGGACGTTCATCGAACGTTTCCGGCAGGCTACTTTAAAGATGCCTCCTGGTATGCCAGATTAAGCATTGATTGATACATGCAAGATGAATCTACGACCATCCATCGCTGTTTTCACGGGTTCCCAATTCTCAGATTGGGCTTCGTTCATCATAGCAGCGGTTTCTGCCGAGACCAATGGTAGGTTGGCTCGTGAACATGGGATGATTTTCGCTCAGATGATAGAGGAAAGAAAAGTAATCCTGGTAATAACCCCGGCAATCGTAATGTGAAGGGGAAAGATACCCTCATGGTTAATCTTTCCAAGAATAAAACGATGCCGAATAGTCAGGAATCTTTCAGGCCAAAGGAAGAATACTCTTTTGATGAGAGTGATATCCCAGGGATATTTCAGTGTCTGGTAAAAAGTGGCAAACTTCAGATTCCAGAGCCAAAGAGGCCTAATGAGGTGAATTAACTGATAATCCCAAATATTGTATCTATCATAGATACATTAATCATCCTACCAGTGCTTGCTATGTCCTGAAGAAGAAAATCCAGGAGCTGATAAATGGCGGTGCTATCGCTTTAACCAATGATGACCATACGGTTACAACCAATATGGTTTCTCTTCAGTTCGGAGATTTTCCTCACAGCATCCCAGATGGAATTATCCCAATTCCGAAGGCGACGATGAAGATCGTGAATATCCCGCCTGCCAGAGAAGAAGATGCAGGATTACTGCCGCTTACACTAAAGAATGGTGAAATCATGTGGGTACATCCTGACTTAGTGCCTGAGTTAGAAAGTGAAGATAAAACTTCAAAATCCAAGAAGGGCAAGAAAGTCAGAACCTGCAACATTTCCCATGTTATTTCAGATCCCGATGACTTGGATCACCTATGGAATGGCCTTCCTTTAGAAGATAGACTGAAAGGACTGAACATCTATCCCCCAAGTCTAGCTCCTTCTAACAAGCTCAAGCTTACTCATCGGCAGTGGTTAGCCATGAATAGTGTTCCTTTATATCGGGCACAACAAGTCTTTGCTTATGAAAAAGCTCCAGGGATTCTTTCTCGTATCCCGAATCTTTCTCCTCCTGTGGCTACAACGACACCTATTCTCCACTCTCCCGAGGTTACAGAAGGTCTTGCTTCTTCCTCTTCCTCTATTGGAACACTGTCAAAAGTCTGCTGCCCACTCACTTGTATAGTCAACAATCTGTCCATCTCATGAAGAATGGGTTATGACTTTCAGAAGGCAGAAGGTTTGAATTATGATAAAGGAATACGACTTCCTTTACAATTCAAAGTCAAAATTCCACTCTTGGATTGGGTTCTGAAGCTCCTCATAACAATCCACACAAGAAGAAGGCTAAGAAAGGGAAGACAAAATCCTGTAATATGGTACTTCCTTCTCCTGAGTCTGAAGAAGAATCTTTTGCTGGTACAAGATCCGGAAAGGAGTACCATAAAGACCATGAGGGATCCTCCAAAGAACTGAAGACGTAGTGGAGACACTACCAACTCAATCCTCTTCTGTTCCTGCCAAACCTTCTGTGGTTGAAAAGGGGAAACAGAAAGCAGTACGCTTCGACGTCCCATTGAAGTCTGCTTCCAGTCAGGGGGTAGTAATGAAGCCTTACAAATTCTATATTCTAGCTCAGTTAGCCAATACTCCGGCTAGACTATCTATATTTGAGTTGCTTCGCCTTTCCAGAGAAAGCAGAGAGACTTTGAGTGAAGCTTTACTTCAAGCAGATTCATGCTTGGCTCAACTCAAGACTCCTGATAATATCAGTGTCATGTCCACAATGTAATAGTGTGATGGAAGCAATTCCCAACATCACCTTTACACAAGAAGATATGCTGTTGAAGCATAACAAGCATGACAGGCCTTTGTGCTACACCGGATATTGGATCCACTGAAATTGACAGGATTTACATTGATCCCGGATCCTCAATTAGCATAATTCTTCAGAGTATGCTAAGACCCCTGAGGATCCCTACTAGTGATTTGACTTACACTAGTACTACGATAGTCGGTTTTAACTCTGGCAAGAGCAAGCCATTGGGAAGATTCGTCTGCAGATTCAGATTGGTGATCTTCGAACTATGGTAACTTTCTATGTTATCAACTCAGACGTCTCCTATAATCCTTTTGGGGAGACCGTGGATTCATGAGCATAATATTGTACCTTCAACTCTCCACCAATGCTTCAAGTATGTGATTCCCAAGGAGTTGTGAAAACTGAGTTTGCTGATATCAATCCCTTCAAGGGTGTCGAAGCCTATTTTTCTGATTCAAGGCTTTATAAACAAGAGCATGTGAAAGAGATCAGATATGGCTGAAGATCAATCACCTACCGAGGATCAATCTATTAATGAAGATCCGCCAGAGGAGCAACCTTTGAAGATCATAGTCAAGGGACAAATCCAATCCCAATCTGTCAATGATCAACCTCTGATAATCAAGGTTAAAGGAAGAACTCAAACTTCATTTGAGGAATCAACAAATATTCCTGCTAAGAGCCAAGTTCAGCCTTTCATGATCAAGGTCAAAGGACGTACTTCTTGTACGAATGATCCAGAACCACCATTATTGTCAATCTTGGCAAATCTACGCAGAAGACGGATAATGGTCCACTGATGATTAATCCGAGGCGTAGCAGTCAAATCGTAAATGTAAATATTGATCATTATGTACTTTTTGATATCAATGAAGATTTCCTTTTCGAGTATATGGCTGTCAAGTTTATCGAAAGAATGACTTTATCTTCTGATAATCAAAGTCATCGATATAAAGACGACATCGAGCCAGAAGAAACTTATACATCGATCATAAGGAAAATTCTTTCCCTCCTCATATAGATGTTGGACCTTATGCTCAAAGGTTCCTAACATCTTCTCCTTATCTTCTACCTGTGGCCGCTTCATCACAAGCTTGCGTAACTTTTAGACGTCACGAAGAATCTTACTTCGTGGTTCCGTCTGATAAGAAAAACAAGCGCCAAATTGTGTTTGGCCTGGCTAGAAATATCCCTGTTGCTCAGGCAGATGGCTGAAGGATAAAGACAAGGGAAGAATCGAATTGACAAGTATAGTCAACAATCTATCAAGATTATCCAGAACATGGGATATGACTTGAAGACTATGCAAGGTCTCAATCAAGGCAAGGGTAGACGACTACTATTATATGGCGATCCGTTTTACCAAAAGACTCGTCATGGTTGGGATATGATCCGTCACCATGTTTTGACGATATACAAGAAGAATTCTCTTCGAGCTCTTCGCAATCATCGGATTCAGAAGAAGTCCAATCCATTGAAACTGATATGTCTGTTCCTCATATGATGAATCTGAACAAGTATTTTCAGTCAATATGGTTCAAACTGATGGTGAATCCGAGCCATTTGAAAATGTCCCTTGAGCCACCATCGGTTCATTTATTTCTCTTATATATATCTTCAACGACATCTGTTTTCTTAATCCCCAGCTACCAAAGTTTGGTTAAGCTGATTACTTGTCTCTTTGGAGAGGAATTTTTGGTATATAAGGTTGGATTTATTATTTATCATGTTTTCATAACCTCTGGATAAATACTAAATCCACCTTCTTTTCTTATCTATCATGTCCATTTGACCCTGCATAGATATTAATCTACTTTTCTTTGGGTTCTTACATATGTCATGTTCATATTACCTCTGATAGTATTGTACACTCTAAACAGAAAACAAGATTACATTATCTATCATGTTCATATTACCTCTGGATAGATATAATTTTTGAGTTTAGAAAACTTGTCATGTTCATATAACCTCTGATGAGTATTTCTATCTCATACAAAACAAGATTTCATTATCTATCATGTTCATATTACCTCTGGATAGATATAATACGTTGAGTTTAAAAGACTTATCACGTCCATATTACCTCTGATAAGTGCTTTCTACCTCTTACCTATTGTTTAAATTTCAAATAAACAATAGATCACAAAATAAATCTTTCATTCATTTCTGGTGGAATCACTACAGAATGAATAAGACAAAAAGATGACAAAACACTCTTTTAAGGTGGAATGAAACATCTTGGAGCAACTTCTTTAATTCTTCCAGCCGTCTGCCACGAGAACTCATAACCTTCTTGGTAGCCTCTGCACGTCGAGCTTCAGGAGTGCAAATACAGGAAAGTTCAGCAAAGGTGATTATCAAATTGTCCTTGGCTTCATCAAGGGTTCGGATGGTCGACTCAGCCCCAAAAGCTTGTTCTTCTAAAATTGAGCTTTGGGTGAGGTGCAATTTCGAGAATCAATCATCTTCTCCCTTTCAGCCTTCAAGCAAGCTAGCTCTGCCTCGACTTCGCGGATTCTGTCATTCTTGCTCTGAATATCTATGTTCAAAGCATCATAAGCCACTCTGTGACCATGCAGTACAGGTTTTATGCCAGTCAAAAAGGCTTTTCTTTGGCAACCTTCAGACTGTGTTCATGGAGAGCTGTATTATATGTAGTTCTTGAGCAAGATAATCAGCTGTCAAGGCTTCATACTCCTCCTGAATGAGGCCTTCAACGTCTCATTTGATAGCTTGAGATATTCTCCAATCGGCTGCTCAAGGTCCTCCACAATTTTCTCCAATGTGGCAGTTCTCTCAACATCATTGAACATGGCAACATTCTTGATAGTCAGAGCCATTGCCGTCTTCAAAATCTCATAGCTGAGACCTTTATTCAGGACCATCTTTATCAAAGTTGCCAGAGTTTTATAAAAAGTTTCAGTATGAATCTCAACCAGGAGATTCATCTCTACGCTGGAGCTAGGTGTGGCGGCAATATCTAATAAATCTTTTCTTTGGAGATCGGGAGCAGATGTGGTTGGCATGACAGTAGGATGAGACGAAGTCGTTGCTGTTACTGCCGTCATAGCCAATTGATTCTCAGAAGTTTCGGGGATTGTATCTCCAATATCTGCAGATATTGTTGGTGTAGCAACAAGCTGAGATGGAGCCATTGTTGTTACTGCTGCTTGGTTTCCAGGATTTTCAGAAGCAATGTTTTCAATATTTGTCACTCCAGCCGTTTCTGGAGTTCTGGCGGCGGTAATGTTGGTGGATATGGTGACAACTACAGGAGCTGATTCAGATTCTGGCATTGGCTTATCAGAAACTGGTACTGGATCAGTAACGACAGTGGAGGATGTTATTATAATTTTCCCAGTTTCTGTTGGAAGTTCGAGCATGCCTCCAGCATCTTCTTCAACTGATTGCTCCGCAGGATTTTCCGCTGCTTCAGTTGTGGTGAGACTCTCTACAGCTGATTCTTTGTTCAAGTCTGGTTCTCCTCCAGCAGCTCCATCATCACCTACAGTGGGGTCGACTGTAGTCTTCTCTTTGTGTTGGTCCTCAGCAGGAGAGGACACTTCAGATTGTGTTTGTTGTGCCACAATGATGGAGGATGTTCTTCTTGAGACTCCATCTCATGCTTTTGCACTTCTCCCTCCTCGACGTCTGCGTCTTCTGAAGAAGAAGATCCCTCTTCAGATTCCTCATTTTCCTCATAAATGTCTTCTTCTTGAGGAGGAGCTACAGGCTTTGGTGCGATTATGACATCTGCAAAACGAACAGAATAAGTTAGTATACAAAATCATGATATATAATTCCGTATAGGTTTTGTATAATACTTGGAATATGTGCGTTTTTTTCAAGATATGTATCATAATCACCATCCCAGTCATCATCCTCAAAGTCAAGAGCCGGTTCGTCTGATGGAATACGATCTTGATCAGCAGTGGATGCAGTAGTAGTACCCTCCGTAACTTGTGCCTTGGACGGCAAAGATAAATGGAGTAAGGTGCTAAGACGTCCAGGAGACAAAAGTGTTACAGCTCCTGATCCAACTATCGGTGGAGGGGCTGAAGATCCTTCTCCAGGATGGATTGAGGAAGAACCGACAAGAGGATCTTCTTCAATCAAAATGTCCTCTTCTAGAATGTGGGCTCTTGGTTTGGAAGGCCCTTTTGTGGTAGACCTCTTCCTCTTTTCCGGAGTTTTGTTGGAGATGTGACGGCTGCACTTTGTTTTCTTTTTCGGCCTTTGCCAATGATGATAGGTTCTGCAGCTGGTTCTCCAACTCCTGTTGGGATAACTTCTAAAAATGGATCTGGAATGCCAGTATCGTCAGGGATGTCTGCTGGTACCCTGACCTGCTCCTCAATATCTCCTTCTTTAGGCCACCTCAGACTACCCCTCATATTGTAACCGTGGGCAAAAAACGAATTGAAGCGTAAAAGTGGGCATACGTATGGAGTATACGTAGTTCTGTAGTGCTGGTGGCGGTCGAAATTCTAAATTTAGCACCAGTCCGAGCAGTACCGAAATACCTCCAACCCCTAGCTCCGTCAAGTAATTTCCATAGTGACGGAAATTAGTCAAAGGATTACCAACATGAAGTTGGTCGTACCCAAATTGGCGAGCAAACCTACTGGGTAAGTATGGTTCAAACGCACAATTATCTTCATTTCTGTACATCAGATGAGAAGGTCTGATGCACTGAAGCCATCTAAAGACTGACTGTGGCAATACAACTCTTCCTTCAACTTCATCTCTTCAAACTGAACACCGAAGCAATCTGCTGGAACTTGCGGCCGGGTACAGAAGAAGTTCCAACCATAAAATAGTTCAGAACTGCTCGGGTATCCGCCACAGTCGTAGCGATCCATGTAGCTTTGCTGAATTTTTGGAGGAAGACCTCCGCATCATCACCTGGGCCTGGCGGTAACAATCTGCAGTTGTGATGCAACAGCCAGCCCATCAGATAAGTATAGGGCATTTCTACTCTAGGGAAAACATTCCGATGAGGAGCATTGTTGAATAACTCCTCGCCGAAGGTCCTTAAACCTGCATTTACTCGGCACACCATGGCTGACAGCAGATTAATCCTGACTTTAAAAACCAGACGTACTGCCGGCCATAGCACACTACGGTGGATTCTGTCAACAGTACCAATACCCGGTACAACCCATCTTCTCAACCATAAAGAAAGAAGCCTGCCAGCAAAGCTCTCCGAGAGATTTTCTGACTACCATATCTAAGGAAGCTCAAGGCTTCAGTTCCGGCAGGAAATTCCCCAGTCTTCGTAGACAGATATTTATTCGGGAATTTGTAAGTAATCATCATATCCCGAACTTTGTTAGAGGGGATTGTCGAATCTATGTTGATTACTGGAACTTTGTTTTCCTGAAATCTTTCTTTGTCTTCCTTGGATATCTTATCTTTATGGAAGAAGAGATAAGTCGTCCACTTGTTGATATACGCCAAATGGGATGTACTTTCATGCATCGTAGTACAAATCAGGTAGTGACACATCAGTTCTTCGTATACCTCGATTAACTGAGGGTTAACTCCTCTTATTTCAGCAAGCTCCCTGTTGGAGGGAACATATTCTTCATATGGGGCTTCCCCCATTGGCAGCTTCGAGATAAACTGCATCTCATGAAGGGCAAGACCCATTTCACCTTTCGGGGTGGCAAAAGTTCCAGTTGAACTTATATATCTCCATCAAGGCCAGAAATAAGTTTCCATTCGGAGGAATACCCTGACTGGTGGAAGCTACCGCTTCATACAAGCCAATATCTTTCAACTCTGCCTCAAAGTTCTTCATCATCCAAAGACTTATCTGGATCCAACTCTGGTTGAATGGAGTCAACCATCCTGGCAGTCTGGGGTTTGTTTGGGGATATAATACAGCAGCCCTCATAAATTTGTTGACAAACATCTGGGTTTGTACTGGCTGTATCAAACCCGAATCTTCGCTAGGATTAGAGCCTGGCATAAGGCCAAAGATAGAAGTAACACCTCCATTGGGAACACTAGCAAAGTATCCCATATCATTGGCACGTTCTCTCTTGAAAAAATTCTACCCGGTCGTCCATGATTGCTGGGAGTCAAATTCCACAACATTTGTCGAGGATGAGTAGCATGGACGAATGCTGACAAAGGATAATCTCTGTCCATATCCGGAAGATACATGACTCTATCTCAAAATTTGAAAACCCAAGACTCCTTCTTGGGGTGTGTCTGGGATTTACAATCAATGGCATCTCCAAACAGAAAGGCTGGTTTTGCGAAGTGTTGTCCATCTAGTGAACTCAACAATTCCCCATTTATCATGGATAGCAACATCCTATCCCCTTGAGCTGCTATCAACTGTGCCCTTTCTTTAGGGTAATCTGGGTTGGATTGGGGAAATCGGACATGAGACAGATCCTCCAGATAATTTGAACCCAACATGCCGACCGAGGAGCCAAAAACTTCTGCGAGAGGGTGAACTTGCAAATCCACTGACAGAAGGACAAAAGAGATTAAATTAGTTCGAAGTTTTTTATGATTGAAGATATTGACTTTTACGCTTACTAAAAGTTAATAAAAGTTTATGAAGTCTGTGTTCTACAAAGTCTCTCAGTGGTTGATGAGTTTTACGCTACCACATAGTAAAGTGAGCGTAATATAACTTTTTACGCTGGCATGTATGAACATGAGCGTAATTAAGTTTTACGCTAACACATTAATTGTGGACGTAAATCCAAATTTTACGCTGACACGTGTAACGTGGACGTAATTTTTTTTTATCTTTTACGCTAACACGTACAACGTAGGCGTATGTTGTTATTTCAGTTTTTATGCTAACACGTACAACGTGGGCGTAAAAAGCTGAAAGTTTTCTTCTTCCTCCTCGACGGATTTTTTCCAGCCAAAGAATTGGGTTTTACCCATCATAGGCGGAGCTACGGCCGGGTTAGGATTTCGTTGTGGCGTTGATGACTGAGTAGGAGTTTTCACATGATCAGCCGATGACGAATCAATGGCAGGTTTCTTCCCCTTGCTACCGGCGGCGGATGATTTCTTAGGAGCCATCAGATCAGAGTTTCGAAGAAAGAAAGGGCAAAGGAATTCAAGAAGATGAATAAAAATGTTTCTCTCTGAAAAGACCTATTTATAGAGAGATTCAAAACCGACTGTTGGATATCCCTATAATTACGCCGACTGTTGGACATTCCCGCTTTTACGCGGATGACGGTTGCGTATCCCAAATTTTACGCTGGCAGATCAAATCTCAACTTTTACGCTTCTGTTCAAAGTGTTTCAAATTTTGGAGATATTTGAAAACTTTGAAGGGGGTCTTGTAGGAGCGTAAAAAGTGCTTCAAAGAAAGGGTCATCTCATTCATAAGTGATCTACTTTACGCCTAGCAGAGCGGGTAATCTCTATACGTCCAAGACAAGGCTAATCGCTTTACGTCTAAACAGGCTGATGATTTTATGCTCGGGTTTACACCCATGATTTTACGCCAAGGACAGAGCAGCCTCTTTTACGCTGGACAAAGCTGTCAAATCTCGCATTTAATGCAAACTCTGACATGGAGATATTAATGATGGCATATATCACAAAGGGATTTGTTTTTACACAGAGACCAATGTTATCGTTTAGTGTGTGAATTGAGCTACTTTATGCTCACACTACGGCTTCTTTTACGCATGAAGACTATACGAGCTTTTACGCTCAACAGCTGACGTGTGCGTAAAGTCTATTTGAGCTACTTTACGCTCAAGGTTATTTAACAACCACTTTACGCGGGAAGTCTATGTCAAGGCTATTTTACGCCTAATCTACTGCTTTACGCTCAGAGTACATTGGGACTATTTTTACGCCCTATTCTCCTCCACCAGCTTGGAACGTGGTCTGCCTACGTGGCTTTCATGCCATTCTTCTCGAAGAACGTGTGTACATGCATCCTATTCTTACTGAAATGATGGAACATGTCAACATATGCAGAGGTTGGCTTCGATCGTGGATGGCAGTTGTTAGCGTAAAGATGGAACTTTTGCTAAGTTTTTACGCACAAGAGCCAAGTCTATAAATAGACTTATTTTTTTCATAACACAAGGACAGAGACATGAGAGAATACAGAGATCAGAACTTAGAGATTTGGATTCTCCAGAGCATTCTTCTTCAACCTTTCTTTCAGAACAGAGTGAAGCAAAGCAGGAAAGCATTCGACCTCGCCATCAGTGCCCAAGTGTCGATACCTTTCTGGTGACTTAGTTCTTCCAGTTGTTCTACTTCAAGCAGTGATCTTCATCATCATCATATGGTCCAAGGAACAAAATGATCATTTACGAATCAGACTTCTACAGCAATACTTTCCCAGAATCAAATTTGTACTTCTTGTACTTTTTCTCGTTTTATTTTCAAAAGCCAATTCCTCCAAGGCATTTTGTTAAGTGAAACAGGGAGCTGTGCATCTTTAAACCTTTTTTTAACTCAATTGGCATAACAAGGTGTAATGGAACCTGAAGTTTTACCCAAGTACAAAAAGATACCCCGGTACAGAGCTTAAATGTAAAACCATGTTACTGCCTTGCTTCTGTATGTATAAGGAATAAAATATAAGTTAAATATAAGACCAATAACTTCCCACGAGAAATAGAAACATACCAGTCATATTCTATGACTTTGCCACTTTCAAGATGGACCGTTCCCGCGGAATATGACCTTGAGGTTTCCTCCCTTTCTCTTTGATTCAAGTGATCAGAAGGCCGTAAGATCTTTACTCTATCTTTGACAAATTGAATGCTGGTATTTTTCAGTAGGTCTGTAAATGCAGGTGCTATTTCCCAGGCATCTACTTCTGCCATCCAATCATAAAGGAAAGATATTAGGTAGAGACAAATGTAGGAGAATAAAATCATGAATGTTAGGAATTATAAAGAATCTGAGCTCAAAAGTCTACCTCCTGAAAGAAGCTCATAAAGCATTGGTTTAAAGACAAAATGATCAGACTGATCAACAAGCAGCACCTGGAATTTCCACTATTATATTCTTATTGTTGTTCAAACTTTACAGATGAATAAGAATAGAGAAATTTGGATACTAGAGACCAAACAAGTTCTTCATCAACATAATTTGAGCCACTTTGAAACTAGAACACTAAAGAGCGATATTAGTATATTACCAAAGAACAAAGCATCAATGAAGTACTAAAGAGCCAACAAGGAATTCAACAATCAGTTTGTTCTAAAATAATAAGTGACAAATATACGCAAAAAGAAGAAGCAAGGCTGTTAACTGGAACAAAATATTCAAGTACGACCGGAGAGCTAAAATCAGCAAATCTAGATTACATAAGTATGATAATTAGAGAGGTAAAGCAACAGCACAGTACAGAGCAGTGGCAGAAGCAGCAGCAGCGACAACACCAACAGTTACACAGACCAGTACACTGGATACTCTACACTAGTTCTGCTGGTCTTCCTGCATATGCCAAGTTCTAATCTGTTTATTAGGGTGTTGAAGCTTTTTCCATGGATTCAAGTCTTTTGATTATTGTCTTCCTGCATCTTTCCTGCATTTGCCAAGTAGGATTTCTAAAACTATCTATGTTTTTTCTCTCTTGGCTATGAAAAGGTGTGCCTGCTACATTTTAAAGATAATTCATATACCTAAGTTTGTAGGTAATAAAAAAAGTTGTGTTCTCCTAAGCCAAGGTTAATAATTACTTCTTCTCTTCTTCCCTCTTGTCTGCAACCATATGAATCACACACGATGAGGAGCACTTACCTATCTCAAAGAAACATTTCGTCGAAATAGAGAATAACAACATTGACCGAGGGTGCTTCTTTGCTGGTAGCATGATTTCTATTGCACTCCCCCAACTTGTAGGCTCAAGGTGAATGATAAACAAAAGAAAAGAAACATAGATAAAGTAGGAAAAGTAGATATATAAGAAAATTGCAAGATGATCGATTAAACAAATAATAAACAGTAAAGTGCAAGTACCTCAAAGAAAAAGAAAAAAGTAGAACTAACTAATAATTATTCATAAATACAAAGCAGACCCCCTTTTAGCATAGTACTAGAACCACTTCACCTGCGGCTTTTTATCCTCAGGCCACATAAGGGACTCGAGTCTGAGAGCAGTATATAGACCCCCAAATCCACCACCTAATATGCATACCCGTGGTTTCTGCAATCAGAAATATCATGTAGCTGTTAGTTAAAGAGAAGAAGCCTGTGTTATTAAATATGATGTAGGTTTTAGTCAAAACATTAAAGAGAAGGGGAATATATATCATCAGCATCCGCACCTTAGTGATATGTAAGTGTAAATAAAAAAAGTTGAACATAAAGAATTAAGTTTTCTAATTCAGGCATATCAGAGTATCATAATATGCAAGAAAATCTTAAAAAGCTAAATGCTAGTCAAAAGAAATAAAAGTGAAAAATAAGTTAAGCCTCCATAACATTTGTAAGTTGTTTCCTTTGAGATTGGGAGTTATAGTTTGCTTGTAACTGTGTAGTTTCATTAAAACCCCTCTTTAATGAAACATGGGGGAGAACTTTTCTCCCAACTATTTTCTCCCAAAAAAAAGTAATTCAGCTTGCAATCAAGAAATATTACACTTACATATGTAGCTTTATTTGCATTAGGTTGGTAAATAAAATATCATATGATTGCAAGTTAAAGAGTAGAAGGGAAAAGGAAACATGAAAAAAAATACAAGTTGCACGAATCCAGGAATAATCAAATAGGCACTAATGCCATATTATAGGAGAGCCTGCATACAATATTACTTGGTGGAAAACTACCCAACAGATGCACATAAGCTGCTCACTGCTTCCCAAATGGAAAAAAATTATTTGCGAAGGTAATGGTTAATATATCATCTTTAAATACGGTTTTAAACTATACAACTATAAAAAAGAAAGATTTTAGTTTTGAGAAATGAGAACCTAAATCAGTATCATGGAATATATGTCAAATTTAAATTAACTGCTCATAGTTCCATATAAAGTGGTACTTAGGTAGTGTTAAGTGTTATATTAGAGTTATTAGTTAACGGGCTTTAGTCCCACATTGCTCGAATAACAGGAGAGGGGGCTAGTCTCTCCTATAATATGTAGTCTCTCGTCAATAATAAATTATCCTATTATTTCCAACTCTATATGGTATCAGAACCAAAATCCTAGCCATCACCCACCACTCTCTCTCTCTCTCTCCACAAAATACTAACCCTAATCTCCCCCCCCCCCCCCCTCTTCTAGCCGCCAACCCCCGTTCTCCTACTGTTGATACTGCTGCCCCTACTACGCTGCTGACCCCCCCTCCTCCGCCCCCTGCGACCCCCCCCCCTCCACCCTCAAGCAGACCCCCCTGCTGCCGACCCACCCCTCCACCCTCAAGCAGACCCCCCGCTGCCAACCCCCCCTCCGCCCCTGTACTGCTGCTGCCGACTCCCCCCCCCCCCTCTTCACATCAGCCGACCCCCCCATGGCTCAAAGTCCTAACCCTAATTCTTTACCCCTTCCATCAGCCGCCGTCCAACCCCTCCAAACCCTAACTTAGTCTCCAAAAAAAATTTGTTGGAAATCTCAGAGGGTAAATGTCACGCCCCGCTCCCGTAGGAGCGATCGTCCTCGCTAAGGCGTGATGCCGCACGAACCTAGGTTGCGTTCGTGCAAGGCGGGTTCCATAACGGCCGATTTCAGCGGCTGCGACGGGGTCGTCGCACAGAAGTCCCAAGCAGAGACATTGAATAAAAGCAGCAAAATTAGAACAAAACACAAGTTATGCAAAAGAAGCTCTTTATTGATATTGAAACAAAGGTTACAATGGGACACAAGGCCAAGATTACAAGTCTCTCAAGCTCACTCATCTCACATAACAAGTCACTCAGCTCTCTCTCATCTCTCAATACAAGTTTTGAGCCAGCGGAAGCTTCGGAAGGCGACGTCTATACATTATGTCCCGTATAAGTCTTGACTCCATGCGGCCGCACGCTTCGAATCGCCAAGGAACTCCGTACCTCGACGCATCCAAGCGAGCTCCGTGCCACGAGCTTCTACCTGTGCCTGCACATGAAAACTATGTGGGTGTCAGTACTCAACTGTACTGGTGGAATGAGCTCCTCGCCCACCCATACAAAACCTACACGTTAGATTTACTTTGTGCAACATAGTCTCTTTTATGATGTCTTTCTATTTTTTCCTTAGGATCGGTTTTAGGACAGACGTCTTGGCCTATTTTGTGTCTCAAGACCATTTCATGCTTGCAACGCAACACCAACTCAACAACGTTAACCTATCAGGTCGTGCTTGCCTTGCGGCTTAAAATCAGAAACGCAACTACGCGATAAGACTCCATTTCCGTGTGACCGTGCTATAAGTCCTTGTTGAGGCTGTACCTCGCAACTCAAATGAGACTCAATCATATCGCCGCCTCGCGGCCCTTGCCGCCTCGCCCTTGCCGCCTCACGGCCCTTCGCTAACAAATCATCAACTGACCCATCCTGACTGTGAACTAAGTGTCACTCGACCAACTTTGCTTTGCGGCGTTTCCTGACTTAAACTCAAGATAAATCAATCATAACTATGCAACTTATATGCCGACAACATAAGACTCGATGCCACATCTCGTGCCGAAGCACGATGCCTAGGTTGATGCCAAATCTTAGGCCCAAACATTCTTTCAAAACGTACACACATTCAACTCGACACATTCCAAAGGCACACACGCGAATTGCCGCTCGTACCGACCCATCTATATGAATTGGTCACTAACACCACAAGCTATCGTGGACTTATAGCCTTGTTATTCGACGACCCTTTCAACGCAAGTAGCTAGCACCGAAAAAGTTTCGAATAACCCGAGCGGTTCGTCAGCTACGGCTATACCGTGTTTCCCTCCGGAACGACGCGGTCCCTCGGCGCCCAGGGTTGCCGCTCGTGGAAACTTTTCCTTGTCGACAAGTTGTCCAATAACCATGCAAGACTCGACACAAACTGACGTCTCACACAGTCATTCCTCTTCCAATGTTACCATCTCTTTCAAACCAATATCAAGACTTCTATCATTTGAGGCCCTTCGACGACCCACGGTCGCGAGCATTCTTTCCATGTTACCATATCATTTCATTCAACTCAATGCCTATTCGATAGTCCTTTCTCCAAAAACTCATTAAATCAACCGTGGTTCATGCCTTAAACACTAAGTCCTGCATCGTGCCTCAAACTGACTTCCGATCTACGCGACGCTATCGTCTAAGTCATACCTTATATGACGGGCCTTGAGACCGTAAGACTTTGTGGTTATACCCAACCGTAGACTCGTAGGATCGTGCTTGCTACCACTCCGATAGCCTAACATAACTTGCCTGACTTCAACGCACAACGACTCGACGAGCGAAGGCTGCGTCAAGGAGCAGCCGTTGTCTTGGAGCGAAGGCTCCGATTGACTGAGCGGGACGGGGCACTCGACCGGGGATGTCTTGGAGCAGCCGTTGTAAGGCTAAGACCGAACGTCGTCAGCGTTTCGATTCCTCCGTTGTAAGGCTAAGAGCGAGCGGTCGCCTAGACCGGGCGATGTCTTTAGAACCATTTCTCTAATTTCAAGCACGCTCATCTATATCGCACCGACGTTATCGTCGCTCGATAGCACCCCTACCGATAGTCATCTCACTTTTATTCAATCGAGTTCAACTCATTCTTGTCCGACAAAATTAGAATCCCGCACTCGACTTTTCTAAGGTCGATGCAACTTTGGTGTATATGCCCAGCCAGACTTAGCCAACCGTGCTTACGCGAACCATCCTTTTGTTTTGTTTTATCAAAATCTGTTCTCCTACGTTTTTGCAAATTATTTAGACTTATTGTATGGACATCCCTTGGGACATTTGAGAGAGAGCGCACCAACGATTTCGACTTTATGGAAGCAACAATTCAGAGTCTGCGAAAACAACGGAGTTAAAGAATTCAATCGATAGTCCAAGGACGTAAAACCGTGCTCTGATACCATTATGTCACGCCCCGCTCCCGTAGGAGCGATCGTCCTCGCTAAGGCGTGATGCCGCACGAGCCTAGGTTGCACTCGTGCAAGGCGAGTTCCATAACGGCCGATTTCAGCGGCTGCGATGGGGTCGTCGCACAGAAGTCCCAAGCAGAGACATTGAATAATACATCAAAAATTAGAACAAAACACAAGTTATGCAAAAGAAGCTCTTTATTGATATTGAAACAAAGTTACAATGGGACACAAGGCCAAGATTACAAGTCTCTCAAGCTCACTCATCTCACATTACAAGTCACTCAGCTCTCTCTCATCTCTCAATACAAGTTTTGAGCCAGCGGAAGCTTCGAAAGGCAACGTCCATACATTATGTCCCGTATAAGTCTTGACTCCATGCGGCTGAATCGCCAAGGAACTCCGTGCCTCGACGCATCCAAGCGAGCTCCGCGCCACGAGCTTCTACCTGTGCCTGCACATGAAAACTATGTGGGTGTCAGTACTCAACTGTACTGGTGGAATGAGCTCCTTGTCCACCCATACAAAACCTACACGTTAGATTTACTTTGTGCAACATAGTCCCTTTTATGATTGTCTTTCTACTCTTTTCTTAGGATCGGTTTTAGGACAGACGCCTTGGCCTATTTTGTGTCTCAAGACCATTTCGTGCTTGCAACGCAACACCAACTCAACAACGTTAACCTATCAGGTCGTGCTTGCCTTGCGGCTTAAAATCAGAAACGCAACTACGCGATAAGACTCTATTTCCGTGTGACCGTGCTATAAGTCCTTGTTGAGGCTGTATCTCGCAACTCAAATGAGACTCAATCATATCGCCGCCTCGCGGCCCTTGCCGCCTCACGGCCCTTGCCGCCTCACGGCCCTTCTGCCTCGCGGCCCTTCGCTAACAAATCATCAACTGACCCATCCTGACTGTGAACTAAGTGTCACTCGACCAACTTTGCCTTGCGGCATTTCCTGACTTAAACTCAAGATAACTCAATCATAACTATGCAACTTATATGCCGACAACATAAGACTCGATGCCACATCTCGTGCCGAAGCACGACGCCTAGATTGATGCCAAATCTTAGGCCCGAACATTCTTTCAAAACGTACACACATTCAACTCGACACATTCCAAAGGCACACACGCGGATTGCCGCTCGTGCCGACCCATCTATATAAATTGGTCACTAACACCACAAGCTATCGTGGACTTATAGCCTTGTTATTCGGCGACCCTTTCAACGCAAGTAGCTAGCCCCGAAGAAAGTTCCCGAATAACCCGAGCGGTTCGTCCAGCTACGGCTATACCGTGTTTCCCTCCGGAACGACGCGGTCCCTCGGCGCCCAGGGTTGCCGCTCGTGAAAACTTTTCCTTGTCGACAAGTTGTCCAATGACCATGCAAGACTCGACACAAACTGACGTCTCACACAGTCATTCCTCTTCCAATATTACCATCTCTTTCAAACCAATATAAAGACTTCTATCATTTGAGGCCCCTCGACGACCCACGGTCGCGAGCATTTTTCCATATTACCATATCATTTCATTCAACTCAATGCCTATTCGGTAGTTCTTTCTCAAAAAACTCATTAAATCAACCGTGGTTCATGCCTTAAACACTAAGTCCGTGCATCGTGCCTCAAACTGACTTCCGATCTACGCGACGCTATCGTCCAAGTCATACTTTATATGACGGGCCTTGAGACCGTAAGACTTTGTGGTTATACCCAACCGTAGACTCGTAGGATCGTGCTTGCTACCACTCCGATAGCCTAACATAACTTGCCTGACTTAAACGCACAACGACTCGACGAGCGAAAGCTGCGTCAAGCCTCGCGTTGCGGAAACGTGTCGCGCATGCGTTCGACTTCTGAACGACCAAGTCATTTGGTGCCTAGACTTATATCATAAGCCGTGCAACGCAACTTAACTCATGGGGCAAGCCAAGGCTATGCCAAGCCTTGGACGATAGGACCGTGCATGCTTTATGAAGCATTCATGCGGGCGATGCCTAAGACTTAGGCTACGTTCATAACTTCGCTACTCAACCAACTTTCCTTCTCCCAAGCCACGGGACGAAGACCGAGTGTCATTTTCAAAGCACGTCGTGCACCAACTCTAAGCCGACCGTTGGACCTTTCCATATTCTAACTCAATTCGACCCGTCGAATTATTCCCTTTAGCTATGTGGATTCGTCTCTTTTATTATCAAGCCTACTTGTGCAAGTTGAAAATATGCGATTTATTATGTGAAGGCTAAGATGAGACAAGTTCACCGAAACTACCCCACCTGAGCGAGCGGTCGCCTCGACCGGGCGATGTCTTGGAGCAGCCGTTGTAAGGCTAAGTCCGAACGCCGTCAGCGTTTCGATTCCTCCGATTGACTGAGCGGGACGGGGCACTACAATAAACATATGTTTGCTGAAAACTCTGACTCTCAATGATTTTTTTCGAAAATTTAACAAAGAACAAACATATGGTTTGTTTTGCATGAATTTTTGTTTCTTTCCTTGATCTTCACACCAGAATCCAACAGAGGTTAATATGGATTATCTCTTTCCTGGCTTGTGATTCACTCTCTGCTTCCTATGCACGTGTGTCGGTTCTGGCTCCGTTTTTAGCGTATTGGCAGAGTTGCTGTGATTATCAAGTTGAAAAAAATAAATCGACAGTCGAATCAGGGCTCTTGATAGATGGCAGGCTCTACGACAAATAACAGTGCCGTAGATACTAGTGTCAGCAACAACTAGCTGGACCAACAGGCACTAACACGATGATTTCCTCCATTCGACTTGTCGATCGACGGTTGGAAGGGCCAGAGGGCTACTCGACATAGAGAAAGAAAGTCGAAAAAATACTTCGTGGAATGCGGTTGTCCAAACATCAGACTGACAACCCTCCAGCAGAAGATGATCCCATATTTGAGCAATGGAAGACATATAATAGTCGACTGTTTACACAGTTGATGAATTCAATGGACCGTCGGTGGAAGACATGGTTCAGAATAAGGACTCAGTGAAGGAGTTATGGGAGGTACTGGCAACGGCGTTTGATGAAAAATGCGATTTATCTCGTGTCTATGACTCGGTCGTTGGTGTCTACCGAGCAAATCAGGAAGATAAATTTCATAAGGACCATTTTCGGGCCTTTAAGGCTGTGTCTGATGAGATCGACCGCGTATTACCACTTACGTCGGATATTAATGGAGCAAGGGCTCAACGTGAGCAGCTTCATGTCATGTCTTATCTTGTCTCTCTCCGCCCTGATGCAGACTCCGTTTGCCCTCAAATTATTGCTGGATCTGAAGTTCCGATCCTGTTGGAAGCACACTACCGTGTCCTTCGGACAGCAAAAGTCGTTGAGACCACTCCGGATGATACTCTTGTTGATCGCTCTGCTCTTGATACAGCTCATACGGGATTCCGTAGTGGTCGTGGTGGCCAGCGTGGTGGCCGAAATGCTGGTCGCGATGGGGGGCGTGACAATGGCGGTCATGATGGAGGAAGACCGCGTACATGCTTTAATTGTGGTCAGCTTGGCCATTTCTATTGGCAATGTACTAAATCACCTGCTGCTAATATCACCACTGATGCTCCTAATGATGGTGTCCGATCTATTCAGATGACTTCAGACTCATATACAGAGTTTCTTGATTTTCAGGCTCAACGTCGTGGTGAAGATTTCACGTCTGGCTCCACAACCGGATATTCAGCAGCGTGCATAGTTAAGCCAAGCAGTGGATAATTGACTCTGGTGCGTCCTCCCATGACTGTGACGCAGGTATAATACATGATTATGTCTATGTCTGTCGTGTTTCTGGCATTACTGTTGCCAATGGAGGTTCCCTGACAGTCCGAGGACGTAGAAGTGCCAGTCTTTCTTCCGGACTGTCCCTCAATTCTGTGTTGCTTACACCTGGAAACCCGTTCAGTTTAATTTCTATTAGTCAAATTACTTGTGAAATGCATTGCTCGGTAACATTCTTTCCTGATGATTGTGTTTTTCAGGACCTGAAAACTGAAAGACTGTCGATAAGGGCATGTGGCTGGAGGCTTGTACCTGTTTGACGCACCTTCTTCGGTAGTCTGTGCCGGCATGAAACTTGATCCTTTCGAGTTATATTGTCAGTTAGGTCATCTATCAACCCAAGTTCTCCAGAAAATGTACCATTCTTTAGATATTCCTGGTTCCTTTCATTGTGAGCCTTGTAGTTTAGCTAAGCATCACCGGATTCTCTATCCGATGAGTCAAAATAAAATTGTTTTCGCTCCTTTCGAGTTGGTGCATTCTGATGTATGGGATTTTGTCCGGTAGACTCAATAATGGGTTTCAAGTACTTTGTTACTTTTATTGATGATTACTCACGTGTCACTTTTGTTTATCTAATGAAAAATCGTTCTGAATTGTTTAACATTTGGTACAATTTTTATGCTGAAATAAAAACATAATTTGGTGTTCCAATCAAAAAATTTCGAAGTGACAATGGTCGTGAGTATTTATCTCGTGATCTCGACAGACATTTGGCCCGCAATGGCATCATCCACCAAACTTCTTGTACGTACACACCATAACAAAATGGTGTGGCCGAGCGCAAGAATCGTCATCTCTTGGAAACAACACGTGCTCTTGTGTATCAAGCACATACGTCCAAGCGATTTTGGTCGAATGTGTTCTTACTGCTTGTTACCTTATTAACCGCATGCTATCATCCGTTTTCAATGGTAGCATTCCCTTCTCTAGGCTCTTTTCCGGACGAGAGCCATTTTTACTGCCTCTCAGAATCTTTGGCTACTTATGCTATGTTCGGGATACCGACCAACTCTTTTTAAATTAGATCATAAGACAATACAATGTATTTTCTTAGATATCCTAAAGATCAGAAAGAGTATCGGTGTTATTCCCTGTCCTGAAGAGATTTTTTCACTCGAGATGTTACCTTTGTCGAAACAGAATTTCCTCCACTCCCAACGGGTCCACTTTCCCTCGTCTATCCAGAAGAGAATTTTTTGTTATTTTCTGATCAAACAAAACGGTCCTCCGTAAGGGTGCCCTCCCTTACCGAGCCAGTTTTCCAGGCCGATGGTCCGCAAACACCGATTCAGTCAGTGCCGACATCGCCCACAGAATCATCCTCCTCCGGTTCCGCCAGCAGCTCCGGCTCCAATGTGTTGCCTTCACATGTTCCACCAGCAGCTCCACCAGTTCCGCCAGCAGCTCCGACAGCTCCACCTCTAGAACGTCTTCGTCGTGCCTGTCGTGATTATCCCTTGTATGTTGACAGCTATAAAGGACTTACCAGTCACACTCAGTCTCTGGTGGCTACTATTGATGGATTCAGATTCCCAAGACCGCTGAGGAGGGTCTCAAACATCCTTGTTAGCGTGCTGCTATGAACGAGGAGATGAAAGCTCTCTAGGAGAATCATACTTGGGACTTAGTCGACTTACATACTGGTAAACAGGCAGTAGGTTGCAATAGGTTTCACGATTAAGGTGAAACCGGATAGCACTTTTGATCGCCTAAAAGCTCGTGTAGTGGCCAAAGGATATTCTCAGACATATGGTGAGGATTACTTCGAGACCTTCTCTCATGTTGCCAAAATGACATATGTTCGTGTCTTAATGGTCTTGGCTGTTCGCTATGATTGGTCGCTGTTTCAGCTGGATATCAAAAATACTTTTCTCTACGGGGACCTTGATGAAGAAGTCTATGTCTTACAATCTCCCGGGTTCGTTGCAAGGGAGGGTAAAGTGTGTCATTTACGAAAGATCCTCTATGGTCTAAAACAATCACCTCGTGCATGGTTTGGTCGATTTACACATGTTGTTACTCAGTTTGTCATGTATCAATCAAAGAAAGACCATTCAATCTTCTATCGACACACATCTGCTGGAAGAATACTCTATGTTGATGATATTGTAATCACGGGAGACGACAGTAAGGGTATTGCAGGCCTCAAGAAGTTTCTGGGAGAACAATTTCAAACCAAAGATATGGGATCCTTGAACTATTTCTTGGGCATTGAGGTCACACGGAGTAAACGGAATATTGTAATGTCCCAAAGAAACTATGTACTGGACATACTTAATGATGGGCATGATGCAAGCCAAGGGAGCAACCTCACCTATGGATCCAGGGACAAAGTTACTTCCAGACGAAGGGGTCCTGATGACCAATCCAGACAGTATCGTCGAGTGGTTGAAAAACTCAACTACTTGACGGTCATGACTCGTCCGAATATTTTTTTTGCAGTAAGTGTTGCAAGTAGATTTATAGCTTCTCCAAGAGTTTCACACTGGCAGACAATTCTCAGAATCCTGTGTTATCTAGTCAATAATCCAGAAAAAGAATTTGGATGGAGAATAATGGACACACTCGTATTGAGTGTTTTACTGATGCTGACTGGGGAGCAAGTCTGACATATAGACGATCTACATCTGGCTACTCAGTATTTATTGACGAAAATCTAGTATCATGGAAGAGCAGGAAACAAAGTGTGATAGCACGCTGAAGCTCAGAAGCAGAATATCAAGTTATTGCTCATGGCAAATCAGAGGTATTATATATGAAGCATCTCTTACAAGAACTGGAAGAAGACACAAGATCTCAAGTGGCAGATCTATAGTGTGATAACCAATCTGCTATTCATATTGCCACCACCCAGTATTTCATGAACGGACGAGGCACATTGAAATTGATATCCATTTTATTCGTGATGAGTATACAAAGGAAGTGATAAAGTTTCAACATGTGAGGACCGGCGACCAGATAGCTGATATCTTCACAAAGCCTCTTTTGGGTCCTCGGGTTCAATTTCTATGTAACAAACTGGCATGATTGACATCTATGCTCCAGCTTGAGGGAGGGTGTTAAGTGTTATATTAGAGTTATTAGTTAATGGGCTTTAGTCCCACATTGCTTAGAATAATAGGAGAGGGGGCTAGCCTCTCCTATATATATGTAGTCTTATCAATAATAGATTATCCTATTATTTCCAACTCTACATGTAGCATCAAACTATTAATCGTACTGTTGAATTTTATATTTATCAGAGCCTTTCATAGTTGCTTATAAGTTTTAAATTATTCCATTTTGAGAACCACCAAAATGAGTTCAAATTTATGTAGGTTACATAAAAGGAACAAATTTAAAAATTAATTTTACAATGTTCCTGTTCACTGTTACCAGGATTGGCCCACACTCAAACAAATCCTTAACGTGACTTCAGAAACCAAAACTACTCAGTTGACTCATAAGCCTTAACACCTGCAGACACCGTCATATACATCAATTAGTTCAGCAGCTAAG